>JBAMJV010003835.1:0-91397 GCA_037951105.1 Echinarachnius parma | reverse complement strand
TAATACAGATATGAGTAAATGGCATGCAATAGTTGCATGACCGGGGGGTGTTTCACAAAGATCCTAAGTTGATCTTAGCACTAAGATGGTCTTAAATATTATGGAAAGCCATTAGTGTCTTGAAACATTTTTGTTATGTTGAAATGCATAGAATGTTGATTCAAATCATATATTATTTTCTAATTATCAAAGAGATTTCATGAATTTTATGTGAAGATCATGAATCTCTTTGATATATGATTTGAATCAACATTTTATGCATTTCAACATAACTTTTGAAAAACTTTTTCAAGACACTAGTGGCTTTACATAATATTTAAGACCATCTTAGAACTAAGATCAACTTAGGATCTTTGTGAAACTTTGTGAAAATGTTCAAAATAGCCCTTGTGTAAAAATGTTTGGGGTTGGTATTCATACAATGTTTTCATACAGTTTAAAGGGAACCAAACACTGGTATTTTTGCTTGCTGTTACTGATATAATTCCCATTACCTCTAGTCGTATATCTTGTATATCACTAAAAATGGAAATAATCTATGTTTTTCAAACCACTATCATATGTTTGGACTGAACACTTGAGGCTGCCATGTTTTTCATCTGTACATGAAGCGTCATATGTCCTTGCACTAACAAAAGTGGGTTACGTAACCACTGACATAGCAGCAGATTCAACAACAGTGGTTACATAACCCACTTTTGTTTTGCACACTCAAATGCGCTCAGATGACGTTTCATGCGGTACCGTCATAAAAAAACATGGCAGCCTCCAGTGGTTAGTCAAAACAGGTGATAGTGGGAACTTCATTTTTAATAAGTTGAATATAAATTAAAGGGGAAGTCCACCCTACAAATTTGCTGTTTGGGAATGAAATAAGGTGATGGGAGGAATCGTGAGCAAAAATCTGAGCAAAAACGGCAGAGCAACAAAATATTTGTTTTGTGTACCTGCCTCCGGTTTACCATGAATGCGGGACCACACCTAAGTTCACTGTTGAGCGGTTTTTCACATGCTTTCCACTTATGGAAAAAATGTTATTGTGTGTATTTTGAGTAATTTTGAGTTATTTTGAACACTGGATTGCTGAAAGAGTCAATTAAAATTTCAAGGCAATTCGTTGTCAACTCTTTGTCAGTCAACAATCACAGATAGTTGTGACTTGTGATGATACATTCTTTAACTTTGTTAGGGATAAAAGCAAATATATTTCATGATCTGCTTGACAGGGTAAATTTACCCTGTTAAACTGTTTTGTCCTTCAGCTTTATCACTACCGTCAACCGGGGTGACTTTGGCCACTTTTTGAGAAGGATGTATTTTCATAAATTCTCACACTTTAGAATTTCTGATTCTATACATTACCCTATAGGAATACATTTGAAACAATAAGAAATTACTAGCGATATTATTTTCGATACTATATCCGCAATGAGTAATATAATTTACCAATAAGAAATTTGTTCTAAAAAGTGAGACCTGATGAAAATTCATCCTTCTCAAAAAGTGGCCAAAGTCACCCCGGCTTACGGTACAATTACACTAGTGTCAACAAACTTTAATGAAATATTTGTACTTCCTTATCGCCTTACAACTTGAAACTCCATTTGACAAAAAACAAAAACAAACAATTTTAAGTTAGGGGAAAATCTATCAAAAAAATAAAGACATGCATGTACATACATGTACGTGTAGATTCTGCCACCCCAAATTTTCAAAACTCAACTAAACAATAAAAAACATAAGGGGGAAAAACCATTGAAATAAAGACATGCAACTGTTGGATTTGCTACACAGTGTCGTAGCTATGAGAGGCAGGGGGGGGGGGGGGGGGCTGTGCCCCCCGAATAATTTGGAAAAAAACAGTATTAACATAAGGGGAACAATTCTGAACCCCCCCCCAAAGAAATACATCAGTTGTGCCCCCCACCCAAAGAAATACATGTACATCAGTTGTGCCTCCCCCCAATCCAGTCCGACCTTGATACACAACTGTTGAAACTGCTACATGACACATTTGATTACCGCAAGTCGAGTCTCTTCTAAGCTTTGTATGCTGACACTCTTCAAGAAAGCGAAACCTAATAAATAATCTTTCAACAGACACACAAGTAATTGTTTGTTAGAAACAATTGTAAGTGGCTTTATAAACGAATCCTGTTCGGAAAAAACAAGGAAATACATATGGTGTGCCCCCCCCCAAATCAGTCTGACCACGCTACGCCACTTCAATTGCCGACATAGTTGTTTAAGTTTATTTATTTATATTTTTAGTTTATTACAATCATATTGTCATTTTTAGAAAATTAGCACAGGCTCGCTAGCCCAGGGGTACTAAACTTTGAAGGAACTACAGCGTCTAGATGGCCTAATTTTCACAATTAGGCTCTCTATACATATTTTTTCCTCAAGAAAAAAAATTTGGCAGTCATTCCCATGAAATCAATAAATTTTGGGGTAATTAGTAAATATCTAATTGTCCTGGGAACGCCCCTTATAAATCGCCGAAATGTGACGTCATCTGAAGAACGGACTAATGAACTAAATTCTGTAGATGACGCAAGCCAATGAATTGTCAATCACGCTGCGGTTCTGGACCCTCAATGTGGGCGGGGCGTAAACTTGCTGCCAAGTGAGATTTGGCATCAGAAAATTAGTCTAAAATCACTACTTGGGCCATTCTTGGTCACGTGTGTGACCCAAAACATGAAAAATTTTGAAATAGGATGCTTATATTTCAGTAAGTATAAGAGGTATAATGATTTTTACTTTGTATGTGAATTGAATATGTTGAAGTCTTTCAGACTTAACACAAAAGATTTTATAAGGATTACGCTACTCAATGTCAGAGGTCAAATGGCATGGGTCACGTGTGTGACTTCGCACGGAGCGCTTTTTTCATAACTCAATTTCATTTGGGAAATCCTTTGAAATATGAAAAGCTATAATGTTCATCTTATTACCAGACAAGTATTATAGATCTGTAAGTACAAAAATAGCAATGAATAAGAATTTTATCAAACCATTGTTTTTTATTGTATTTAATTATGTGGTAACGTCTGGTCACTGTGTGACATTTTGGGGTGGTCACGTGTGTGACATGTACAATATGAATGGAAAAATGGGAATTTTATAATATCAGGTTTAGAAAGGAATGAAAGGTTCAATTTTTACAAAGTTGGTATCAACATGTACAGGAAAGTGAGAAGAATAAGCTTGCTAACTATCCTTTCGATATCTTGATTATTTTCTGGGTTATGATTTTAGAAAAATATTGAAATACATGTATGTAAATTTATGCAAATGAGTATGAAAGTGTCTTTGTTTAATGTAAATCATATATTTCATGAAACTTTACACATGGATCATTCCAAAAATGGAATAAAACAACAGAAAAATAAAACTTCAATTTTCCCGAAAAAGTTTCACTTTTCAAAGAATGGCCCTACTGTGTTTATTTTCATGGAGTTTTTTTCGGTAGACCTATTTTACAAGTCATCAACTATGGAATAAGTGCCAAAGTACGTTGTATTCTTTAGTTCCTTTAACTTCGGGCCACCACAATGTTACTGGATGAGGAAGAGAACGGTAAACCACATAGAGTGGTGAAGTGTGATGTCATAAATGATGTCAAACATTTTTAAAAGAATTTTCAAATTTGGACTTCATTTTCAGAAAGAGCATAACAAATAATGTCCAAATACCGAAAATCAAAGGAATAGGTTACGTATTGGCCGAGATATGCCCATCCGAATGATTTTTTTCGTCAATGGGCAATCAGTGTTATAGTGCACAATTTAGGAACCAGTGCATTATAACACTGATTGCCCATTGAAGTAAAATTCATTCGGATGGGCATATCTCAGCCAATACGTAACCTATTCCTTTGATTTTCGGTACCGTAATTGTCGGTGTATTAAAGGGGTATTCCGGGCCTGATAAAACAATTCGTTATTTGAATAAGCAGAATAAGAGGCTTAATTGGTGAAAATTTGATCAAAATCAGACAAGAAACACGGGAGTTATACCTATTTGAACATCATGTAGTAATGAGCGATCGTTTCAAAATTGCCGCCATATGCAACATCATTGATGAGCAACTCGCCATGGCTTTAGTACATGAAAATACACTTATTTCTCATTTTCGTTGATAAAAATTAATTTTTCTCTGCTTGTTTTCACGAATTCATAGAAGAATATCGATGGTCCAACCTATTTGGAATTTGTAAGCTCATAAATTTGCTTTGTTATTAAGAAAATTTAAATTTTGTAAAATTTCCATGTAGAAGTCAAAATGGCTGCAGCTCGCAAGTGACGTCACGATCGATAGCAATTGCGAACGATACTAAAAATCGGAGCAAAGTTCATCCTGTCATAACTTTGTTATTGCTCTACCGTTTTGGCTCAGATTTTCGATCATGATTCTTCATATTCACTTCATTTTATAGCAAACATCACATTTCTGGGGTGGAATTCCCCTTTAACCGCTCCGGTGTATTAACCGCATCCCTAACTTTGGCCGTTTTTCCATGAAAAAAAAAATTTGAAAGTATAATTCTTGATTTTTAGTCTTTAGATGGTCAGCATTTTCTTAGGAAAAGTACCAAAAATAGCTTCTCTATCAGAGAGTTTTTGCCTATGAATTTTGTTTTATTTACTGAAGTCTCCAAAGTATAAAGAAAATTATCAGGCCTTCTTCACAGCAGAAGAATCTGTAACTTTTGTTGAATTTGCTACACGGATCAGCACTACATAAAACGTTAGACATGGCCCTGGCCACAAGCCAAGAAAATTTTCTCACCATCAAAGCATGCACAGCGCGCGCAGCGCGCTCAATAACTAACAATAATTAGAGAGAGGTGGGTAGAGGCCATAGAGTTATCTACACAGTTGTGTGGACAGAGGCACACTGACATGGCATATTATGCATGTCTATCTTTCAGGGATGCCACTGGGTCGCCTCCAAAAAACCGGAAACACAACGCGGCAGACGTAACTCTCCGTGTATTGCGTATGCACTGCACTGCCGTTCGATCGCGTGTACATACATGAAATACATGTATACTGCGTACGTATTGAAAAACGGCTACCGGTGTGTTAAGCGAATGGTCTTCCTCTCTCATTCGAGTGCGGTATACCATACGCTATTCAATGCGAGCGCGCGCTCGTTACAACGGTATTCCCATATATTATATGCGGAATGTCATGAGTAAAAGATGCGCACGCACGCTGTAGACAGGAAAAGAAAATGATTTGAAGAGACGGGGAGAGGGGGAGAGAGGGAGTGAAAGACGGAACTTTTTTTGATTGATGACGGAAAAACCGGAATTCCGTCTAAAACCGGAAAAGTGGCATCCCTGATCTTTGGCCGGCCTGGCCACGAGCCAAGAAAATTTTCTCACCATCAAAGCATGCACAGCGCGGCGCGCTCAATAATTAACAATAATTAGAGAGAGGTGGGTAGAGGCCATAGAGTTATCTACACAGTTGTGTGGCCGTGGAGAGACACACTGACATTATATGCATGTCTAGACACAGAACCGGGTCAAACTAGTTATGCTTGTATTTTTCGTGCATCGTATGAGTATGAGCGGGAATTTGGTCACTTGTGAATCTTATCTCCGTGTATTAGCCGCATCGTATTACGGCCTGGCGCTGGCTAGGCAATTTGCGTGTACAATTTTCCTATCTCCGTGTATTAACCGCTCCCCCTTTTTGGCGGTTTTCCCACCAGAAAAAAGGTGCGGTTTATACACCGGCAAATACGGTATTTGGACATTATTTGTTATGCTCTTTCTGAAAATGAAGTCCAAATTTGAAAATTCGAAATAAGTGTTTTTATGACGTCATGGCTTCTGTACTCTATGGGAATTCTTTCTTGGATGTGAGGTGGTCCTACAAAAATAGGACTCACTCATCTCTATAAGAAACCAAAACCTAATATAAATTGTAATGAATAATTTTTACAATGTTCATACTTTTTCTTTTTGAGAATTCAAGTGTAAGTGTTTCTAACCCACAAAGTCCTGTTTATAAGTGTACTTTCAACGAGCCTTGAATTCAAATAGAGCAGATTCGCTTTTAATGATCATATCGCCATCATATTTGTATACATGTAATTCCATCACAAAATATTGCAGGTAGTATAAATAAGAAAATAAACTAAACTTTGATATCTTTCTTCATATGAAAGTGATATCTGAAGGACAATTCATGCAGTTAAAGGTACACTTGAGTATTGGTACTTCCCGAAATGCCCCTTGACACTAAATTGGTTGGTTTTAATTCCATTTGAAAGTTCATTGCATAAAACATGTGAAGCGAGAATCATTCCCTTTCAAATGCTCTCATACATGTACATGTAGTTGTAAAATTTGATTTAAAAATATTTTATTTATATATTGTCTAGCCAGATGATATCTTGAGTTTTTTTTACAAAATACATAAAATGCTTAATATACTTCCTTAAAAAAATGTCAAAAGAGGTTTTTAAATAGTTGTTGATGATATCTCTATTTAATCATTATTTTAACAAAACATCACATGCACAATTTGGTAAGGGTCACGGACGGAGGACAGATGGACGCAATTTGGATCCTTTAGTCTCCCTCCACCTCGGTGGGCTCGACAAAAATCAGACCAATATTGATTTTCTCTGTTTTCACTAGGTAAACATTATTCTTTTCCTATGAAAATCTCACATATCATTCTCGTGAATCTTACAATAAAATTGGTGTATGATTGCTATCTCTAACATATTACTTTTTGGAAAATATAGTGAATTGATCATGTTAAGGATTGGAATGATTACTTGTCGCACCTTGAAACCATTCTACCATCATTTGCAAAAGTTTAAGACCACCTGGGAATTTGTGGGTATTTCAATAATTTGGACTGCATTCTTTTGTCTTATTAAATGGTTACATAACATTTTTACTACAGTGGTCAGTAGCACAAGAGTAATGGTCAGCGAAAAAATTAATGTTTTTATTTTGGGGGCTCCATTTTCGGGGGCTCCATTTTCGGGGGCTACTTTTCCTACTTTCGGGGCTACAAATTTCAGGGCTCTTTTTCAAATTTCAGGGGCGATTAATAAGCTATAATGCTGTAAGTGATCATTTTATAAGCATTTGATCACAATCCAAACAGAAAAATCCCACAAAAAATCCAGAAAATCCCCCCCCCCAAAAAAATCCAAAACAAATTTCGGGGGCGATTTTTTTTTTTTCGGGGGCGAATTTGGGCATTTTGGGGGCGAATTCGCCCACCGCCCCCCTCGTATTTTTTCGCTGGTAATGGTATAAGCCCAGCAGTTCAAGTGATACAAAGGTTATGCGTTGAAAATATAAGTATGTCTGAAAAATAAATGTTTAACTTTGTTGTTTTTTAAAATTTTGGAAGGGTGGTCTTAAACTTTTGCAAATGATGGTAGTCCAGAATATTGTAATATTCCAGAATATACAACAAAGTTGATAAAAGTCACAAATAAAAAACAACAACATATACATTATTAATTTCAGTCAAAATTAAACAACTTAATAATTTGAAGATCTCATAAATTCATGCACATTATTTCTAAACATCAAATTATATTTGGTTATGAACAGAATTTACATTTAGAGATATTATGTATGAAGGGGATGGCTAAAAAGGGAGGCACATAGAATACAGTCCACTCCTTACATTGTAAACATGTTTTTGTTTTTGTTGAAAAAATGAATCATACAAATAGTTTGTTTGCTTTAATAGTGGTCTGAATTTCAATAGCACGTCAAATAATGCACATTGTATTTCAAACAAATATACATTATAATATATAAACAAAAATATTCATATCAATAGCACGAATAATGCTCATTGTATTTCCCCCAAACATTTTATTTTGTTGTATAAAAAAGAATTGACATTAAAAGAAGAAAAGTTGGCTAAAAAAGGTAGGCGTACACAATGCAATCCCCTCTTTTATTTGTAAACATTTTTTCCCCCTTTTCGATATAGTTAATCATCCGAATCTATTGTTTGCCTGTCAGACTCCATTCCAATTATAGCACAAATAATGGACATTGTATTTCAAACAAATATATACAGTGTATATCAGGGGAAAAATACACGGGGGCGGAGGGCGAATTCGCCCCCGAGATGCCAAAAAGAGCCCCCCGAAAAAAAAAACGCCCTCAGCCCCCGTATATATACCCTGCATCATGCACCGTGTATGCATAAATGTATTTTAATGGCATGTGACACTATACCCATAATGCTGAAAGTTGGTACCATATAAAGTGCAAGGACCTATTAAAAGTAGATCCCTTTGAAATAACACAGGATATATAATAAATGCATTGTGCTGTAGTCATGACAATGGTTGGGTTGGGATTTTTTTATGACTACCAAGGCTTAAAGGGATCAAGTTAGTATTGTTAAAATCCATAAACCTTACACCATGGATAGTACTAGGAGAAGGATCGTCAACTCTATAATCCCCTGCCCCAGGCAAACCCAAGTCGTAAAACTCACTGCGAACTCGACCACGCTTCAAACGATACGCCGCCAAGCGAAACATACAGAGACTTGTGTAACACGATATCCACGCTCGTAAAACAGTGACGTAAAAATGAATATGACATCAACCACGTCTGGCTTAAAATAATATCTCGTCGTACAAACTGTATGGAGCAATGTCAACATAACACACGGGTAGCTGACAAGGGTGCCTACGTGCACCTTTTTTCTCACACCCCCCGGCCCCTCCCCTCCCCATCTCCTCTCTTTATGACGTATACTCTTCTGCTGCGCTTTGCGCGTCTTAACAATTTGGTGTCCTTGGAGACGCTTTTTGTTTTTGTTTGATGCAATTATGAAGTTGATGAATTAAAATTAGTCAGTTTGACAAAGGCCTATGGCCGAAATATCACCTTAAACGTTTTTCCACGGAGTATCTTATTGAATTTCGTTGTTTTCTATACATTTCGAATCCGAGCAGAACTTTTACTTATTTAGATATATAAACTGGGTTCCAAAAGAAACTTATCACGTTTTCAGAGCGACGCTCACTAAAATCTATAGCATCAAATTGAATTAAATTTAGACACAGATACGCTATCACTCTCATAATGAAGCATATCTTAAAAACTAAAAGTTTCCTTTTGCCAAAAAGGAGAAAATGTGATTGAATAACTATAGGTCACTTTTGAAAAATCACAGAAACTGCTCGCTGCGAACCTCCACGAAAGGCGGTCTATTCAGAACTTTCAATAGCTATTCATTCAACTTCAAAGGGGTTATGTAACCACTAGACTGGCTATTGTCCGTACCGAGCTCTGTGTCCGAAAGGCAAGCAGTTTCTGTGATTTTTGAAAAATGACCTCTTGCGATTTCACCTTATTTTATTCTTTGTTAACTAAAGCAAACACTTTTTTTTTAGATGAGCTTGCTAAGGGATATTGTAGCTAGTCTATTCCCAATTATGAGTAATTGTTATGATTTGGATTTTAATGTGTGTCGCTCTGAAAAGTTGATAAGTTTCTTTTGGAACCCAGTTTAGATAGATAGAAAGAAAGAAAGATAGATAGATAGATAGATAGATAGATAGATAGATAGATAGATAGATAGATAGATAGATAGATAGATAGATAGATAGATAGATAGATAGATAGATAGATAGATAGATAGATAGATAGATAGATAGATAGATAGATAGATAGATAGATAGATAGATAGATAGATAGATAGAGATAGAGATAGAGATAGAGATAGAGATAGAGATAGAGATAGAGATAGAGATGGACAGATGGATAGATAGATAGATAGATAGATCTATAGATCTAGATAGATAGAAAGATAGATAGATAGATAGATAGATACTTACTAGTTTTCTTATTTAGACAGACCACCAGTGCACTTAGAAACGCCTGTATATAAAGCGCCATATAAATGCAATTATTATTATTATTAACATGCTATTAAGCTGCACTGTAAAGGTGACTTTCTTGAACCTCATTCTGACTTCCAGTACCTAGTTGATGCATTTGTCTACCTAAGTTGTGATCCTAGAAGGTCCTAGTTATACAATTTCTGCGTTTTAACATTTATCAACATTCCATGTCTGTAAAACCCCCTTTGCGTCCTGGGTAAAGGGTGATTTTCTTGAACCATATCTGTAGACTTCCAGTACCTAGCAGGGAAAAAGAATAATCTATTTTCCGAGGTCTACTTCTCAAGCTTGCATGCCTGCATGAAAATACACTCTAAAAATTTGTTTTTGCATTGAACTCTAGATACAAATTTACAGGGGCTCTTTTGTGATTTTTGGGGGCTCTTTTTAGGCATTTTGGTGGCGAAATCACCCTGAGCCTCCCCCCCCCCCCCCCCCCGGTGTATTATTTTTTCTTCACTGGGACCTAGTTGACAAGGTCGTTCACCTGGGGTTTTGATCCTAGAAGGTCCTAAATATACCATTTCTGGGTGTCAACATTTTCACAACATTTCATGTCTGTAAAACCCCCATTTGCCCAATGGGTAAAGGGTGATTTTCTTGAACCATATCTGTAGACTTCCAGTACCTAGCAGGGAAAAAACCCTGCAAGTGCGCCAAGTCTATACCCCCACAGGTTGGGAGACAATAGAGCTATTAGAAGACGCGTATGTTGGACAATAGATAGTCTTCTTCTGCAGACCCATGAACACATACTTTTAGTATGGCGATGAGTTGTTCAACAATTAAATATAATTTGTCTGGAAAGTTATCTTCCTGAACTCGTTGGTGGAACGGTCTACTAAGCTATTACCTTTCATTCATATATCATGTTTGGGTGATGATTTCTGGGTGTCAACATTTAAATACAACATTCCATGTCTGTAAACCTCCCTTTATCATGCACAGCATGCATGCTTGCAAGGACTAACTCCTTTTTACTACTTTCATTTTCCGAGGACAAAATCAAAGTCTGTTCAATATTGAAGCCTCAATTTATAATGATATACAGTATATGCCACATTCAAATCATATCATGAATGCATTAATAATTAGAATGTAAATACTGTTGTTGGAGCCTCAATCAAAGTGATACTTCACACTATTCATACAACTCATATCATGTATTAATAATTAGCATGTAAATACTGTTATTGGAGCCTCAATTACAGTGATACTTCACACTATTCATACAACTCTTATCACGTATTAATAATTAGCATGTAAATGTAAATAACAGTCTCTGGAAACACCCTGCACACAACAAATAAAATATATGTTTTTACCACTGACAATGTGATAATTTCATCTACAAAAATTAACCTAGGCTGTTCGCAAATGCCCTCTGACAAGTTCTTCATTTCTATAACTAGCTTGTGCATATAAATATATAAACAAATCAGTACGACAGACGCCTATGGCCGAAATATCACCTTAACAAATTTGTCACAGAGTTTTGATTTATTTTAACGTTTGTTAAAAGTACTCCGAGCAGAACTTTTTACATATAATGAGTACACTGACCCATCTGTTTGGCTGCAGGCCTAACCATCACCATCTCCTACATTCTGTCTGCACATTAATTACTAGCTCGGATGTCCTTAATTGTTATGTAATAACTGGCTCCTGGCCTGTTGGGCTGGCTCCGTCCCACAAGTTTGTGTCAGTGTGACAAAGAAAAGAGTTTGGTCAGTCCAGTCTTCATGACATTTGTGGGTGGTAAAGGGTAAAGCCAGACGGTTAACTCCTTGGAAGCAAATGTTGCATATTTGCAATACGCAATACACACCAAGTCACATCAATGCCATGAAGCTGTAAAATCCCTGGGGGTGTTTCACAAAGATCCTAAGTTGGACAACTATTATGGAAAGCCATTTGTAGCCTTGGAATACAATATACTCAAACGCAAAAAAGCAAGAATTTCAGACTTTTCATAAATGTTGCATCAAGAACATGAAATCTCCTTGATTAATAGAAAACATTAATGATTTGAACCAACATTCTATGCCTTTTAAAAAGGACTTTTACAAAAAAAATCAAAGAAACTAATGGCTTTCCATACTTTTCAAGTCCAACTTAGAGTTAAGTTCAACTTAGGATCTTTGTGAAACACCCCCCTGGCATTCAAAGTGTTGAAAAAAGATTATGCAGTGATGCATGCAATGACCGACGACCACTGACAGTGTGGAGGTAAGGGGTAGGAATTTTTGGGGGAAATGACTTTAAAGATGTGACCACTTCATGGAAATATGTTGCAATAATTACAAGCCATTGAACCACTCTCAAATTATATGAAACAATGACAACAAATC
This sequence comes from Echinarachnius parma, assembly GCA_037951105.1. NCBI lineage: Eukaryota > Metazoa > Echinodermata > Echinoidea > Clypeasteroida > Echinarachniidae > Echinarachnius > Echinarachnius parma. The sequence goes on along the minus strand of JBAMJV010003835.1, from coordinate 79,118 downwards.
AACAAAAGATTACAAAAAAGACTTTGTAGAGTGTGTAATATCCCTCCAAAATAGTGTGCCCCCAAATACCTTTCTATAAGTAAGCCTACCGTAAATCTCCATGTATATGACGCACTTTTTTGTTGTCGGAAAATTTTCAAAGTGGGGGTGCGTCTTATACACAGGTACAGCAAAAAAAAAAAAAAATGAAAAGAGTTTGCTGTCATATATATGTAGCATTCATTAACATGTACCTTTTTCTCACATACAAAAATAGTGATTAGCAAACAAATTGCAAGTTTATTGAGCAGTAACACTGCTGCTAATGAATATTCATATATTCGTGAGCAGCAGTACTCATTAAATATGCAATTTTCTAACCAGTGGTTATACATTTTTCTCATATTAAAAATACTTGTTAGTTAATTTATATTCATGAGCAGCAGTACTGCTCAATAAATTTGCAATTTGTGTACTAACACTATTTTTTATGTGAGAAAATGTATATGTTGATGAATGCTACATACAAAATTAAGCCCTTGTCATGCCCTAGACCAGTGGTATAAGCATTCCAACAGCACTACAGGGTGTCTTTAAAAAAACTACAGGGTATCTAAAAAAATTGTTAAAAGATTATTATTTTTGTTTGTGTGTGTGTGTGAAAGTTGGGGGTGCGTTTATACACGATTGCGTCTTATACACGGAGATTTACGGTACTTAAAACTAGGCTCTGGTATTTATAATTATGAAAATTGATGATGATGATGATGATGATGATGATGATGATGATGATGATGATGATGATGATGATGATGATGATGATGATGATGATGATGATGATGATGATGATGATGATGATGATGATGATGATGATGATGATGATGATGATGATGATGATGATGATGATGATGATGATGATGATGATCTGATCGTGATGATGATGATGATGATGATGATGATGATGATGATGATGATGATGATGATGATGATGATGATGATGATGATGATGATCTGATCGTGATGATGATGATGATGATGATGATGATGATGATGATGATGATGATGATGATGATGATGATGATGATGATGATGATGATGATGATGATGATGATGATGATGATGATGATGATGATGATGATGATGATGATGATGATGATCTGATGGTGATGATGATGATGGTGATGATGATGATCTGATGATGATGATGAAGTAACATAATGTAACAATTACGGCAAAAAACGGAATGGTTGACAGCTTTGCACTGTCTCAAATTCTTACCTGCAAGATTGACTGGTTGGGTAAAGATGTCCTGTTTCTCGCCCTGCATGCGGCTATCGACCTCGCTGAACTCTGCAAACGTAGGGGCATCCGAGAGAGCTGTGGGAGTAAGGAGCACATCCACTCCGCTATCAAAGACTCGCTGGAAATCCTGGGAGATCAACTGACGGACACGCTGGGCGTGCAAGAAATAGCGCTCATAGTTCCTGCGCAGAGACAAATAAAAAGGAATTGTTGTTTTCAGGAGGAGCAAATGAAGGAGCAGCTGAGAAAAATGTCAATACAGGGTGGCCCAAAAAAAAACGGAACGGGGCACTTCCCAAAATATAGTAACAAATGTATTATGTCCATCGGATAAAGTGTCTTTTCAAATGAACAACGATACCAAGAACAGTCAATTTGGTCGTGTAGTTTTTGTTTTAGGGCGCTGTGAGTGACACCATGTCAGGTTCTCTTTTTTGTCAATTTGTATTGAGCCAGCGCTTGATGAATCGCACGAACCGCCGTTCATAGCGTTGAGCATTGCGCACTATTGTTGGTGTGCACTCAGCCGTGTGCCGAGAGAATGGGCATGGTCGCTGAATGGTATTACGGGCAAGGAGTGGGGTTAAACTGGCATTGACTAGGTCGAAATCGACATAAATCGGCACCTGACATGGTCTCACTCACTGCGTCCTTAAACAAAAACAACTTGACCAAAATTGCTGTTCTTGGTATCGTTTTTCATTGGAAAGGACAGCCTATCCGATGAACATAAACATTGTGGTATTATATTTTGGGAAGTGCCCTGTTCCGTTTTTTGGGGGCCACCCTGTATATCTCTGAAAGAGAAGTACTCGATTATCTCTTTACTTTGATTCAATGAGAAGAACAAAATAAAGAACTTACTTTTCGAGAAGGAAGTAGTTCCCCGCTAGAATGCGCCCCCTCACGGCATCCAGGAACCCTTGATGGCGGCCTGAAGCATACAGCTCTTCTGTGGTGTTACCTTCCGAGCTGCGGTGACCTGCAAAGAAAATAAACAAAAGAATAATCTTTTGTTCCTCCTGTGTTGAAAGAGGGCTTGCTATTCATAATTTAACAAAATCAGGGGCACTATTCATAATGTAAGAAGATGGTTGATATCATAAAATTATAATAGGCTACCCTTTTCTTACACTATGAATAGCGACCCTGATTTTGTATTATGAATAGCGACCCTGATTTTGTATTATGAATAGCGACCCTCTTTTTACATTATTAATAGCTACCCTGATTTCATATAATGAATAGCGACCCTCTTCTTACATTAAGAATAGTGTCGCTCATTTCGTATAATGAATAGCGACCCTCTTCTTACATTAAGAATAGTGTCGCTCATTTCGTTTTATGAATAGCGACCATTTTCTTAGATTATGAATAGCGACCCTTATAAATAATGAACCCCTTTTCAAATTATGAATAGCGGTCCTAATGACAAGTTGACCCTATAACCCATCAGTGCCTAAGGCCCACATATTTGTGGTTTGGTAGTCCTACACTTAAACAAGAAGAAGACTAGTTATGTGAAGTGTACAGGAAGAAAGAGCATAAATTCCTCTATTTTTAGAGCCCTATTTTGTTACTCTACCTGCTTTAGTTATTTTTTAATGATTTTTATTATTGCGTAAATCACTATAATTTAGAAAAATCCTTAAATTGGCAACACATTGTGATATTTTAAAAACAGATATTGGCGTTCAAATTGGCAACTTTGCGGCAAAGTCACTTCATATTTGTCTTAAATGGTCATTATATAATATTTTCTACCTACTTTTATGTCATTGATCGGTCAACAAAATTTACGAGTTGCCAATTTGTAGAAGAAAACAATGATCAATTTTGCCTTAAAATAGCTCTCGTCCTTGATGGGATAATGAAAAGCGGTCCTTATGCAGAGCGAGCAGACCCCATCTATCTATCCATATCTGTCTGTCTGTCTGTCTGTCTATCTCCCCCTCTCACATTCAAAGCACAAATGAAAACGTCTAGCAAAACAATTTAATTCCAATTTACTATTAAAGCCTTAATTAATTTCAATTGAATTGACACTGGAAATGATTTTTCAGGTACAAACAATATGATTAGTTTTCACCTTTGGTATTAAACGATCACTATTCTACATATCAGCCATTCCATTGTGACTCGCGTGACATTTATACAAAATTCCACCCTTGTTAAGGTGAAGTACTTCAAAACTTTAATTTGCAGATCTGTTATTTTTACATATTTCAATCAATGTATTGACCATACACATTGTTAAAAAGAACTCGTTGATTTTAAGTCATTCTTGTTGGAGATATGTCGCTTTTTCTGTTGTGACTCGCGTGACGCCATACTATTGAAGGTTTCTGACCTTACTGTACTTGACTGGATTTTCGTATGAAAGTACTTGTCCCATTTACACCAAATTTTCTGGAGTTCATTTTGAGACATTAGGCAATAATAAGACCAAATTCTATTATCCCTTGACTTTTTGTTTCATGTCAATCGCCATTTGAAAATGTGACTCGCGTGACACATGATTGTGACTCGCGTGACAAGTGTCATTTCGGACTAAAAGTTGAACCAATTATCATGATTTTATAAAGTAAAATGAGCCAAATTGTTAACATACCATATCATTTATGGTCAGTTACATCACATACATCTTTAAAATGAACAAATTATTTAATCCAAGCTCCGATGCGAGCTCTTGGAACTTTTCTTCTTTTTTCCCCCATTAAATTAATAGTTCTGGAAATTAGTCTTTCTTTTGCAGCTAATTTTCTTTTTCTTTCTTATTTAACTACTTTAAAATCAAAGTAAAACTTTCCCTTAGGTTTACTTGAATTTTTGGATTTGTGTCCATAAGTTCTTCTTGAAACTTGAAAGTCCCATTGATGCACGTCTAAGAGTCTCTAATTCTTCTTACAAATAATATATAATCCTTTTCTGTCTTATTTATCATTGCGATGTCTGATATTTACATAATATTGACTGGCCTTGAGTGGTATATCACGAAAGAACAAGCCAGTCAATATTATTATCATTATACATACTATCCAGAGCAAAACATAAATAAACAAAAACATACATGTTACTCCGTCTTGTTCAGTGAAGAAGACCAATGTATTGAATCTCAAATTACTGATTAAACATTTTCAACCCACGAAGGGCCATTTGCGCGTACTATACGTAGGTGCGCAGCGATTTATGTATTCACACGTCACAATTACGCACGCGCAGAGCCATTCATACGTCATTAATAAACGCGCGTATGAATTTGCGCACTTCCACGCTGGATTGAATATCAGCTCCATGGAAGGGTTATATCGTCTGATATTGAATGGCAAATACACATTTTGAGAGCTGCATAATACACGTTAGGATAGTAATATCATAACAATATTGAGCGCTATGACTGACAAACCCAAGACGGAAACAAATACATGTTTTATTGAATTGAAAAACTGGCCTGTCTGTGTAATAATAAAACAATTATCAACTGTTTTGTTTTCTTTGAGCAAATTACATCACTTTAGAGTTAAATCAGCTTAGCCCAACAGAAGTTGACATTCCAGATAAAATATAGATTACTTATTGTATGTATTGTATCTCTTTATTTATCAAATAATAACATTTACCTTCAATGTGATAATTAGAATAATTTACATAAATTATTTTAACGGCAGAGTTCATTTTTTTCAAACAAATTCTCTTATTTTCACAAACTTGTAAAATGTGACTCGCGTGACAACCCTACAAATCTTAGCATGACTTTGTTCTGGCATTTTTCATAATGAAGGGGTTTACATATGGAAATCTTCTTTGCTGGTATGATTGAGGACCCTAAGATCCTCAAAAGTTATTAATTACAATTCATACAATCTACTACTTTTGAAGCAATTCAAAATATGGACATATTTTTGTGACTCGCGTGAAACATTTTGAAGGTGTTTTCCAATCTGAAATATTGTCAAGCTGGTAACATATAAATGTAAAAACCAACTTGATATGGTAAAATGGGTGTAAAATAAGACTTGATACAAAAAATGATGTATCTGCAGATAAAAGAACATGCTTTAAATAGTGCGACTCGTGTGACAACCCTAAGAAACCTTAGCGTGACTCGCGTGACATTATTGTTCTGGTGTTTTTCATAATGAAGGGGTTTACGTATGGAAATCTTCTTTGCTGGTATGATTGGGGACCCTAAGCTCCTTACTATTTATCAACTGCAGTTCATACAATCTACTACTTTTTTAGCAATCTAAAATATGGACATATTTTTGTGACTCGCGTGACACTTTTTGAGGGTGTTTTCAATCTAAAATATTGTCAAGCTGGTCGCATAAAAATGTAAAAACCAACTTGATATGGTAAAATGGATGTAAAATAATAGTAAATACAAAAAATCATGTATCTATAGATAATGGAACATGCTTTATATAGTGTGATTAAAAAAAGTACAAAATAGGCCTAATTTTTGTAGCAAATTTGATCTCTGTTCTGGGAGATGTAACTCGGTTGTTAGAAGGTGAAAGGAGGTGAAAATTCAGATTTAAACCCTTTGAACATATACCTAGCCAGACATGAATTTTTGTTTTGATTGGTTGAACTTAAAATTTTGAGCCCCGGGTGCCTAGTTACACGGAATGGCTGATATACAGTACATGAATGGCTCTGTTTATAAAAGCATTGATCACATTTTTTCTGCGTATTAAAATAATGGGAATATTACACGCTGCACATATTTGCCTTATGAAACTAACATGTTCGTGTATATTTATCACATAATTCATTGTCACCTACACTAATTATTCCAGTTAAAAATCATCAACACACAGTGTTTTTTTTTTCTTCTTTCTGTTCATGCATCACATTTGAAACTATACATACTACACCATTGTAATACTTTCTGAAACATACACGTATCAGATAAGCATCACATATTGCGCGTGTATTACAATGATGGGAATTTTACTTGCTGCAAGCACATGATCATTTTTAATGAAACTAAAATGTCACACAGTTCAATGTCCAACAATAATTATACCAGCTAGGTTTATAACCCAAGTTGGTGTGCGTTTTCTTTTGTTCATGCATCACATGTGAATTACATTGATATAATTTCACTGATTATTATTTTTTTGGTGGAAAAACTGCACCACTAATTACCGTATGAAGGTTGCTTGGTTGGTTATTTTGTTTTTGCAGATGCGTTCATTTAATTATGATTATTTACGTCTGGGACCGCCCTTTATCGTCACGTATCCGATAGATGCGGCCAAGATTCGAACCCGAGCCGATTAGTGCAAAGGGCGGAGCTCTGACCACTACACCTCTTTACAAACAAACATGTACACAGTAGTCTACGCTAAATGGGGTAGCTTAATACATGTATTTAGGCAAACTTGTGCTTAAAATCATAAATGAAAGTTGTGCGATGTCAATGTCTGTTTTAAGCTAGAAATGGAGAAGAAAATATATTACCATCTAATATCTAAATATATCTACCAAAGAGAGTAAGAAGTATATATATTTAAAGACAAATAGTATCAAACTATCGGCTGATAATAACGTGTACTCTTTTCAACAGCAAGCGATAGCACTTTACCTACATGTAGAACTATCATTAATTATTCGAGCAGACTTAATTGCTAACAATACCAGGCAAAATGACAGAAAAGCTTCATTCCAATGGGAAAAAAATTTACATTTTTTATGAATTCATAAATGATCATGGTTCAGAATAATGTTGTCAGTTATCAATAATTCAACTGCAAAAAAAACAAAAAGGCAAACAAAAAATGTAATTGCTTTCCTGAGGTTGACTAATATTAAAGGGATCTAGTAGCTTAAAATGTTGACAAGTGCAAAAAGTGATGCGTGGTTAACAAAATGTGTATTGGTGTGATCTGATATGTCCAGAAAGTAATGTGTGAAAATTTCACGTTAATTGAATGTTATTTGGTCGAGAAATGAGCGAAAATGCAAAGTGACATACACTAACTCATTGCACTTACTTTGTACATGGCTTAAACGATCCCGCAGATAGTTTAACATCCGAACACTTCAATCTTAAATATCTTTTGAACAAAATGGAAATTTGAAAAAAACCGAACCCCTGTCCCATGCTTTTATCTATTATATTAATACGGTAAGCTTCAGCCCCCCGAATCGCCTCCCATTCTGGTGCGCCTACCCCCCCCCCCCCCCCCCCCCGAGATTTTGGCGACTGCCCGACCGTCGGGATCGAAGGGTATACGTTTTGCGGAGGACGTAGAGGCATTCTCGAGTCGCCCCCGCCCCATGGTCGTTGTCCAGGGGGCAGCGGCGAAGCTACTATATTAGCAAGAACACGAACATAGTGTACTGTATCTAATTTAATACAAGCAGAACAAATTATGGGCGGGGGGGGGGGGGGGGGGGGGTATAATGGATGGGGGAGGTATCTGCTCATGTAGTATGCAATGCATGTATAGACGGCTACTATTCCCTTCAGGGCCATTCTTGTAGAAAAGTGAAACTTTTTTGGAAAAAATGAAGTTTGTTTTTTCAGTTGTTTTATTCCCTTATTAGAAAGATCAATTTCTAAGGTTTAATAAAATGTATATTTTATACCAAATTTTGAAAATTTCTTACTCATTTGCATACATTTACATATTTCAATAATTCAAAAAAATTCATAACTCCAAAAATAATCGAGCTAGCTTATTTCTTTTACTCTCCTGTACATGCTGATACCAACTTTGTGACAATTGAACTTTATGTAATTATCTAAACCTGATATTTGTAAAATTCACATTGCACATGTCACACATGTGACCAGGCCAAAATGTCACACACGTGACCCAGACATCCCCATGCACATAATAACATACATTAAAAAACAATTGTTTGAGTACAAAATTTTGTTGTACCATTTTCTTACTAACATATATATACCTGTTGTCTGATACTAATATGAACATTTAAGCTTTTCATATCTCACAGGATTTCTAAAGTGAAATTGAGTTTAAAAAAATTTCTTCAAAAATGCTCTCGTGCAAAGTCACACACGTGACCGATGCCATTTGACCTCTGTTCTTGGGTAACGTAATCTAAATAAAATCTTTTGTGTTACACTTGAAAGACTTCAACATATGCAAGTCATATGAAGTTCACATTAGTCTAGTCGGAATGGGGGGTTCCCATGCACCCAAAAGATATATTTTTTTAACATACATTTTTGTAAACCTGAATGTGTCTAGTTAAAGAATTTTTATGTTACCAAGACCAAATCGTGTCCCATGGGTGTGTTTGGCGGCCATCTTTGACACCATGTTGGAGTTCAATGGGAAAAAGTGTAACTAACTCAAATGTTGAATAACGGGCCATAACAAGAACATTTAACATGTATTTAGGAATAGTTGGCAACGAGGGATTATTTTTGAATAAAATTACAATATTTAAATCAATTTGATTACTTAAAGATAATATATCAGTAATTAAACTAATTTGATAACGTAATTTGGCGATGATCGTGGTGGCCATCTTGAATTTTGACAAAAAATACGATTTTCTAATATCTTGGAATATATCTAATAAAAAGACTAATATACATGATTGTTCATAAAATGCATCATGGAATATTTGATAAATATGTTCTAGTTCATAATTCAATGATATAAATTCAAACAGGAGGTATTGGCCGCCATTTTGTGCCACTCTTGGCCACCATGTTGGATTTCATTGAAATACGTCTAAATTGCTTATGTTTTAATTAGGGTCATACAAAGACAAATTAACACTTTGTATGTGGGTGAAATGGCAACGAGGGATTAGTTAAAGTATAATTCTAATAATTCAATTAATTTGAATGCATAATTCGGCTGCCATCTTGGATTTTGGTAAAAAAAAACATATTTTTATACATCTTTTGGGATTAAATGAAATAAACGGAAAATACAAAACAAATGAACATGCTTTTAGATAATTTGGCAACTAGGGATGATTACAAATGATAATTTAAGTTGATTGTATGCCTGCCATCTTGGCAGCCATCTTGGATTTTAATGAAAATATGTATATGAAGAGCTTAGTTCCAAAAGGCGCTAAATCCACTTTCCATAAAATATGAGTTAACGATATCAACGCATTAATAAGCTACGTAGCTATCTAGAAATCGAAATTTTAGGACTATGTACATAAATTATCTTTCTAAATAAGTACCATGCATTCAAGTCCAATGATCACATTTTTTGTATGAGAGTTATTGATAGATATAGCATTGAAACATGATGTCAGAATTATAAAGCCCCCAATTCGGGATTTGGTAGCCACCTTGGTGGCCATCTTAGATTTAACCGATCTCCAATCATCTGCTTTAGCAGAGCATGGCAGACGTTTGCCATGCCTTGAAATACATCAGACATGTGAATTGCCTGAACATGCTGAAGGTGGACTGAGTGAAGTCAGATCCCTCCGGAAATTTGGAACCGACCGTAAATATGTACTGGGCCAAGAGCCGAGAGTGTATCCACATTCAGCTAAAGCTTTACCTTCAGCGAAAGTGTCATATACTTCTCTAGTACAAATGAGGTGTCCAATAGCTGATAGACGCGTGAGGACTGGTGAGAACTAGTTCGCAGCTGTTTGGATGTCAACGATTGCATGATCAGCGACCAAAATGCAGAAACACCTCTAGTATCTTGGGAACATATTGGTTGGTCAATGACTTCACCACATGTCACACGAATGGTCTTAGCAATCCATTTTATAAGGATGTCCGAAAATCACATGAAACATCACATGATTTCTAACTCCTAGGTCTGCCTATCAATTGAGAGGACTCTAAGAACAATGGATCATTGGTGTAATGCTATTTATGTGGGCAGAACAAAGCATCATTAGTGATCTTCATCGTCCAAGACACTAACAATTCACTGTCGAGAGACCCCAAAGGGGAGTACATCCATGGGGCATCTACGTCTGGTAAAATTCAAGGCTGAATCCTACACAAATGTGACAAAAAGAACACACTCCTATCCCTGGAATAGAGTTAGAAGAAATCACTGCGGAGCCATCTGGGAACAAGATCCTGCTTTTACGTGGGCGGCTATTGTGACCTATCAGACCATTTGAACGACCCTTCAAGATAGGTCCAAGACGAACTGGTCGACTGATCATGCTGACAGTGGCCATGAGTGACCAAGATTAACGATCTTTTGGACAAGCCTAGCTCTCTTCAAGCAAATGGTCTAGAATTGGATGCATTAAGATAAGATCAGGTTCAATGAGACCTCAGTGACATATGTTGAACCAAAAGACTCCAACTATGATTGATTCGGCACATGAAACACAACTACGGGATCACATGCAAGGGGCGGAAGACCATCTAGTGTTCTTCAATCAACATGTCTTGAATGTATTTTAGGAAAGTTGAATGTATGTTTTATTTTGGTTCAGTTTCAGGAAATCACTGTCCATCCGACATCCACATCTGCATCGCAGTCAAACAGTCCTAGATCTTCTGGCATGCAGCAAGGTCTGACACGCCATGGCTTGAAGGCAACTTAGAGTGGAGTATCGTCTACGTAGAGATGATAACCCCCGTCGTGATGCTTTGCAATGTCCCTAGGTTAAAGGGCATCAAGCGTGGGGATGCTTCATAGCGGGTCGCCATTTTGAACTGGGTTAGTTTGCGCGCACCGCATGACACTGAGCTAACGTGCATTACGCACCGTGCGCAACGCGTATGCAAGATGGCGCCGCGCATCTCATTTGACGAATCTGAACTACCTTTAAGTGTGAATGGTGAATTGGATAGGTCCAGGGACGGACCCATGATGGAACGTAACAACCCAAGTTCCGTTTTCTGATGTAGAGTGCTGCTAGGGCCGCAATAGATTGGAATTTGATCTAGATTTCTGGCATATTTTCCCTTGTTTTTGTGTATGTTTCATGTTCCGAATCAATAATGGTGGTCTTTTAGTTCAACATCTGTAACTCAGGTCTCATTGAACCTGATTTCATCTTTATGAATCCTTGTGGCCATTTTAAAACCATTTGATTGAAAAGAGGGCCTGTGTGGAATAGCGGCAGTCTTGGCCACTCATGGCCACTGCCAGCATGATCAGTCGAACGGTCTGTCTTACACCTCTTCTTCTTCTTCTTGATACTGGAAACAAACTCCGCATGATCTGATGATGCGGATATACAGTTGCAGGTTACCTCTCATCTCACGATAACCGCCAATGTAGAATCATGATTTTATTCACAGATGGCTTCGCAGTGTCTTCTTCTAACTTGATTCCAGGGTTATGAGTGTGTACTTTTTGTAATTTTTGTGTACGTTTCAGCCTGTGCTCCTCTTTTGAATCTCGCGTCAGTATCAATGAGTCATTGTCATTTAGACCGTCTCCATTGATAGGATGGGCTAGGAGTTAGAAATCATGTGATGTTTCATAACATGTGCTTTTTAGATATCTTTTTACAATGGATTGTTAACATGGTTAAGGCCATTGGTGTGGCAGGTGGTGATGGAGTCACTGCCAGTCCGGTACGGCCCCATTAGAGGTGTTTCTGCATCATGGTCGCTGATCAGTAATGTGCAATCATTGACATTCAAACAGATGCGAACAGGTCCTCACCTTACGTGTTGATAAGGTATTACATCAGCAACCTTGTGGATTCAATTTTTCTTCTCTTGCTGAGGTGGCTTAGGAGTGTCATCTACACAATTATCCCAGGCTCTTGCACACCTTGTTGGCTTGGTGCGGGTCAGTGCGTATGCATTTGTGATACAGGGGTTATACGTACATGTACGTTTTGAATCCTGGCATGGATTAGATGACTCCCTGGAAGTCATTATCCATGAGGATAAAATAATGACAAATTACAAATAGCAACATAATGACAACCTTGCGTGAATCAAAATGAGTAAACAGCACAGGTGGGAGCATGCTACAGGTGGTGAAACCCAACTGTGATGCCACCAGCCGTTATTGGACACCTCCTTCGTACAAGAGGTAAAGCTTTAAATGAATGTGGATACACTCTGGGCTCTTGGCCCAGTATACATTTATATGGTCGGTTCCAAAATTCCAGAGGGATCTGACTTCACTCAGCCCACCTTCAACCAATTCACATGTCCGATGTATTTCAAGGCAAGGCAAAATTGTGCCAATGATCTGCTTAAGCAGATGATTGGAGATCGGTTAAGTCAAAGATGGCCGCCAAAGTGCCTACCAAAACCCATATGTGGGGTTGTATATTCTGAGATCATTCATCAATAAACTATCATACAGAAAATGTGATTGTTCGACTTGAATTTACGGTTCTTATTTAGAAAGATAATTTATTTCCCGTACATATAGATTTTTTCATTAAAATCCAAGATGGCTGTCAAGATGGCAGGCATGCAAATAACTTAAATTATATTTTGTAATCATCCCTAGTTCCGAAATTATCAAAAACCATGTTTTTTTTTTTTTTTTCTGTTTATTTCATTTATCTTACAAGATATATGAAGAAAAAAAAATGTTCACCAAAATCCAAGATGGCTGCCAAATTATGCATTCAAATTAGTTGAATCATTAGAATTATACTTGAAACTAATCCCTCCTTACCATTTCACACATATAAAATATGTTAATATGTCTGTATATGACCCTACTTCAGACATAAGCAATTTATATGTATTTCAATGAAATCCAACATGGTGGCCAAGAGTGGCACAAAATGGCGGCCAAGACCCCCTGTTTGAATTCATATGATTGAATTATGAACAAGAATAAAATATTCCATGATGCATTTCATGAACAGTCATGTTTATTGGTCTTTTTAGTAGGTATATTCCAAAAGATATATTTGAAAATCGTCTTTTTTGTCAAAATCCAAGATGGCCACCACGATGATCGCCAAATTACGTTATCAAATTAGTTTAATTACTGATATATTATCTTTAAGTAATCCCTCGTTGCCAATCATCCCTAAATACATGTTCAATTTTCTTTTCATGTCCCGTTATTCAACATTTAGGTAAGTTACACTTTTTTCCATTGAAATCCAACATGGTGTCCAAGATGGCCGCCAAACACACCCATGGGACACGATTTGGTCTTGGTAACATCAACATTCTTTAACTAGACACATTCAGGTTTACAAAAATGTATGTTAACAAAATATATCTTTTGGGTGCATGGGACCCCCTGTTCCTCCCCTACTACATCATCATACCTCCTATACTTACTGAAATATTAGCATCCTATTTAAAAAAAATTCATATTTTGGGTCACACACGTGACCAAGAATGGCCCTTCAAGGGAATATATCATCGGGTTTCACAAGAATATGAAAAAATATATACGGGGGTTGGGGGGCAGCGGCGAAGCTACTTTATTAGCAAGAACACAAACATAGTGTACTGTATCTAATTTAATACAAGCGGAACAATATGTATGGACCCTATGAAATATGAGGATAACTGAATAACTTTGCATGGGTACTAAACCATCATGATTTTGTTATACATTGGCCGGATGTATCGTTGGACGGGGCCCCGACGGGTTGTGGGGCGGGGTTGAGTCGCCCGAGTCTATTTTGTCTTACTATTTAAATGACTATGGGAATAGTAAAGTTTTAAAGGGTCGTTATGTCATCATCGCCTTTCTCTCACAAAAACCCGCAGATTTCCGCGGGTACAGCTAGTAGTTGATATGAATACAACTAGGAAAGAACCACTAGAGTTCCAAGACAATTTTTAAGATTTGAACAATGTTACTACACGTAAGTCCCTTTAATGAAAATACCAGCATTTATAATGATTAGTAATGGCCTTGGCTGCCTGGCAGTCAAGTTTAAAGGTACACTTGAGTATTGGGACTTCCCGAAATGCCTTGACACTACTGTATATTGGTTGGTTTTAATTCCATTTGAAAGTTCCTTGAATAAAACATGTAAAATGACAATCATTCCCTTTCAAATGCTCTCATAGTTGAAAAATTTGATTTCAAGATATTTCATTCATAAGTCTACCGGCCAGGGGACATTTTGACATTTTAGAAAAATACAAAAAATGCTTAGACTACTTTGAAAAAAATCTAAATAGGTTTTAAAATAGTTGTTATGATATCTCTATTGAATCATTAACAAAACATCAAATGCACAATTTTGTATGAAAAAATGGCTAAAACCAATGAGTTTTTAGAGAGCGCCCTCTTGAGTTGTAACGGCTCTTTTTAAAATGATAACAGGGTTTTTATTCAGTCATTTGTAATTGTGTATACCTTTCGAGCATGGGAGAGTTAATAACTATTAGTTTGTACCGTAATGATGCAGGTTTTAAAGTTAAGTTCTCAACTATCCCTTTAATAAAATGGCAAGGATATCTAGATATATGATCAATACAGAACCCCTGGCCTGGAATTAATGTTTTGCCATTAATTAGCCAGTTCAGAATTCAGGCAAAGGATATGACATGCTTCAGTGTTATTATACACATGGGATCAGGGCAATTACTTAGCCCCTAAAAATGCATTCATTAAAAATGTTGCCTGAATAAATAAAGAATCATCTGAAAGCTGACTAATATAAATGGAAATACCAGCGGTCAAGTTTAATGAAATGGCAAGGATATCTAGGTATACAGAGCCTGGAATTAATACTTTGCCATTAAAGGTGCACCTGTAAAGTGTCAGATATTGCCCAAAATGACATTTGAGACTTCAATCCTGTACCAAAATCATTGTAAGATATGTCCGAATGATGTGTGAAAGTTTCATTGAAAAAGAACACTGCTTTCCTGGTTAAAAAGGCAAAAAATATGAGTCAGCTTTTACAACGGATGTTTATGAGGTTTATGACCGTTAATTAGGTTAATTTTAAGCGGACTGATAGATATCGTCATACTAAAGGGGCA
This sequence comes from Echinarachnius parma, assembly GCA_037951105.1. Lineage (NCBI taxonomy): Eukaryota > Metazoa > Echinodermata > Echinoidea > Clypeasteroida > Echinarachniidae > Echinarachnius > Echinarachnius parma. Next base: position 63,958 of record JBAMJV010003835.1, on the reverse strand, counting down.
TTTGAAAAAATCTAACCCCATTTTATTCTTCTCTTTACCATAAGCTAAACAACATGGTAGAAGAGAAACGAGGAAGCTCCAAGTAATTTTCGTGGAGTTGTACAATCTACATGGCTCAACATATATTACATTATATGAGCGTTGTCATATTTCCCTAGTAGATAATACATTTCAGCAGAAATACATTTTTTGGGGGGTGTCAAAATATTGAACGAAAATTTCATATTCTTGCAGTTTCAGGCTTGTGTTATTGCAGGTGGTACCCTTTCTAGTCTTAGAACATTCAGACCCTTTGCTGCAAAGTGAATCAGCAACTAAAGTAATTTCCCCATTATCTAAATAGTTTTGTGTAAAGCGGCAGTGGTCAAAATGTCAGGGAAAAATGTAAGATGTAAAAATGTCAGAGAAAAAAAGTGTCAGGGAAAAAATGTCAGGGAAAAAATGTCAGAGAAAAAATGTCAGGAAAAAGAAGTCCGTGGAAATAATGTCACAGGAAAAAAAAAGTAAGAGGAAAAAATATCGTCAGAGGTAAGAAAGTCAGACACATAAATAAGGACAAATTCGCAGGAAAACCTAGTCAGTGGAAAACATGTATGAAGAAAACATGTCAGAGGAAAACAGTGTCAAAATGAAAAAAATGTGAAAGAAAATATGTCACTGAAAATAAAGTCAGAAGAAAAAGAGTCAAACACAAAAATGTCATAGGAAAATATGAGGAAACATTTCGCAGGAAAAACAAGTCAATGGAAATAATGTATGAGGAAAGATTGTCAGAAGAAATAATGTCAGACACAAAAATGTCAGAGGAAAATATAAGGAAAAACTAGTCAGTAGAAATAAAGTATGAAGAAAACATGTCAGAGGAAAAAAAATGTAAGAGTAAAAAATATCAGTGGAAATAATGTTGGAGGTAAGATTGTCAGAGGAAAAAATGTCGGATGAGAAAATGTTGAAGAGGTAAGATAAAAAAAGTCTCAAAAAGGGTCAGAGTAAATCATGCAGGGATTGTGAGTTAAAAAGATCAAGATAGATTAACAGGTTGAATGAAAGAGCAATAAAGTGGGCATCTTTCGGTATCACACAATGAAATACTGATAAAACACCCCTTGGATAGACAACTTCTAATGGTGAAATTGACGCTTGCCCTTGTATGGCATTCATGTTGAGCTTTAAAGAGGACCACCGGGCAAATAACAACACATTACTATATGTTTTGGTACTGTTTTGTGATATCAAATAGATAACCAACATTTTACAAAGGGTTGTGTAATTCATAAACAAAGCAATTAATTTCCACCGCTTACGGAACCACTACTATTTCCTGGTTCCTGGTTTGCGAGTGCGCCAATGCTATTCACGCGTACGTTTGTAGGCAATATAATCCCGGGCGATTCGCTTGCTGCACACGCAGTACTAGTCTACTCAATTCAGACCGCATGAACGCATGCTTTAGAATGGTGATGCGTTTTCCAATTCTATTTTTTTTCTTCTGAAAACCTATTTTTGTGAACTTGTTGATGGAATGGAATACTAAAGATGTTACCTTTCTATAATAAGAATATTAGATTTGGGTGGTGGTACCCTTTAATTAAACAGAGCATAGTATTCACGTTCAATGAAAATCAGGCTAATAATTTAATATGAAAAGGATCAAAGAAAGGAACTACTCCCAGTGCAGTTTGATCAGTGTACTGTTGATCCATTACCGTAGAACACCATCGTCAAGCACCCCCCAAGCACCTATACGCATCTTGCTTTTAAAGACGTTTCCATGAGATTCACCTCCATTATTATCCTCATGAATATTCCTCACCATTATTTGCATTCTTGATTAAAGTTTCCCGTTTGGACAGAGAGCGGGCGCTCTTTAAAAGCAAGATGCATATTGGTGCTTGGGGGTGCTTGACGATGGTGTTCTACGGTATGTGATAACAAGCTGCACTGCACAAAAGATGTCACAAAAATCAATTGATATATAAATTACAATGAGCAAAGATAATTAGGGCTCCGGACTCCCCCTTTTAGGTATCGGGTTAAAATCCTGGGAAAACCCCTTTTTTTCTTTGTTTGTATGATCATTTATATTATTATATTATTTTTGATCGGTTTCTTTTTTGTTAAAAATCAATAAAGTTAACAATGCATGAATGAATTAAACACGGGTAGAGAGTGACAAAGCTGGGGGGGGGGGGGGGGACCCAGGGGGCCTTGCATTTTCATGAGAGTGCACAACACAAATAAAAAAATAAAAGTCTTCATTATTAGGTGCCCCAAACTTACGATTTTTTGGGCCATTTTCCCGACAAGCAAGATTTTTGGGTGTGGACACCATGGGTTGGGGGAGTAGGGAGACACATGTCCTAAAGGCCCCCCTCCCAATATAGGTATGCCCCTGATTTGCAGAAAAATTCTGGTCTTTGCTTCTTTTTTTTTTTTTTTTGGGGGGGGGGGGGGGGGGACACACATGTCGCAAAGCCCCCCCCCCCCCCCCCCCCTCCCAAGTAGCTACAGTATGACCCTGATTTGCAGAAACACTCCGGTCTTTGCTCTTGTAAAGCCCCCATAATGAAATTGTCCATTTTTATACAGTGCTTTATCACTGAAATCTAAAAGTGCTGGGAGCAGTATTACCTTGGCTTTAGCTGAGCTGCCTTAATGGGGCACTGAAAGCATTTCAATGGAATAGATTCCAGCCAGGTACCCATTTTCTATGTGGATGTGGTGTGGCAAGATTGGTAGAGCGCGTGCTTTCCGATCATGAAATCCCGAGTTCGAACCCTGCCCACTGCGTTTGTCCATCAGCAAGACAATTTATCCACAATTGCTGCTCTCTACCCAGGTGTATAGATGGGGACCCGGTAGGAGGTGAAAGCCTACATATATGTGAAGGATCTTCTCAATGCCCATGAGCCGCTTGGAATGAATGCTCCCCAGGGAGTGGAGATGGTGCACACAATGTGTGCTGGTTTGCATTGTATCCTATGACCGGGGGTAATAATATTGTAAAGCGCTTAGAGATGATTAGCAATCATATTAGGCGCTATATAAAACAAGTATATTATTTTCTAAACCTGGGGAGTGCGGTGAGAGCAGAAAATGTGGATGAAATATCAAATTACACACATGTTAATAGACATCTATATATACTAGTATCAGGTATCTATTCAAATATTGAACTGCACTAATCTACTACATATGTTCACACAATTTACATGTTTGAAACAATATCCTGGTATACAGGTGTCATTTATCTACTTATAATTATTATTTATATCCCCAATTGTATCCCTGCATGCATGTCTGGTGATAAATTAACATAAACATTGAACAAATTGAAATGGGAATATTTAAAGGGTACCACCAACCAAAAATAATATTCTTATTAAAGAAAGGTAACATCTTTAGTACTCCATTCAATCAACAAGTTTACACAAATATGTTTCCAGAAAAAGAAAAAAATAAATTGGAAAACGCATCACCATTCTAAAGCATGCGTTCGTGCGGTCTGAATTGCGAAGACTAATTGTGCAGAGCGAACGAATCGCCTGGGATTCTATTATCTACAAACGTACGCGTGAAAAGCATTGGCGCACTCGCAAATGTTTGGCCCGTACGGAACCAGGAAATAGTAGTGGTACGGTAAGTGGTGGAAATTAATTGCTTTGTTTATGAATTACACAACCTTTTGCAAAATGTTGGGTATCTATTTGATATCACAAAACGGTATCAAAACATATACAGTAATAATGTGTTGTTCTTTGCCTGGTGGTCCCCATCAATCAAAATAAATGGATTTCTCCAAACATTATGTTAAAACAGATAACGGTACAAAAACAAATACAGTAAGCCTGTGATGTTCTTTGCGTGTTAGTGCACTTTAATTGACTAAGTTGCCATACATTTTTAATACAGTATACATCTTATCACCATTACCATTACCATCCTAGCAACTGACTGGTGATTATATTTGAAATGGTGATGATATTGATGTTTACTAAATTCAGATACGATATAATAGGAATATCAAACTTGCAAGTTTATAATTCATCAAACAATATATTTTTGTATTTCCCATACATCTACTGTATACCGTTATACAAATAATAATGTGAACAAATACAACAAATCTGCACATTCATATGTGTAGCTCAAAATGCATTACATGCCATACACAGATGTACAGGATGATGATGATCAATTGATAATGATCCAAAGCGCCCAGTGAAAAAAATGCACGGTGGCCGGAGGGCTCAGGGCAAATTTTGCCCCATAATGCCAAAAAGAGCCCCCGAAAAATGATAAAATAGCCCTCATAAATTTGCAAAGAGTACAATTTTAGAGTGTTATTTTAATTCAAGCAATAGTAGCCCCGGAAAAATAAATGTTATTCCCCCCCAACCCCGACAGTGCCATTTATCTGTTTCAAACACTCAAAGGCACCCATATCATTATTACCACCAATTTAGTAATTGGCTACATACGAGTGCATCATTATTATAAATGAGTTTTTCATTATTAATAAATAATAATAATATACTCGATTTATATAGCGCCTAATATGATTGATAATCATCTCTAAGCGCTTTACAATGATAATATTATTCAATCCATTACCACCATTAACATGAACGCCTGGTGTTAATTTCAACTTAAAGGGATGCCTGTAAAGTGTCTAACTCCACGAAAATTACTTGGAGCTTCCTCGTTTCTCTTCTAACGTGTTGTTTAGCTTATGGTAAGAGAAGAATAAAATAGGGTTAGATTTTTTCAAATGCTCCTTTAGTATGACGATATCTATCATTCAGCTCAAAAGCGTTAATGAATGGCCATAAACATCCGTTGTAAAAGCTGATGCATATTTTCGCTTTTTTAACCCGGAAAGCAGTGTTCTTTTTCAATGAAACTTTCACACATCATTCGGACATATCTTACAATGATTTTGGTACAGGATTGAAGTCTCAAATGTCATTTTGGGCAATATCTGACACTTTACAGGTGCACCTTTAATAGTAGGCTTGTTAAGGGGTCCGCGACTGCATTTTGGGGTACGATTGTTTTACTTGGCACACATACTCCTTGGATCAAAAGAAAAAAAATTCATCCAAAGAGACACTCTGTATCTATGCAAATAAGGCCTAATTTCCATAATTTATGCAAATTTATTCATGAAAATAGAATGTACTATGAAAATGGTGTTTTCATATTCCTTGGATCAAAAGAAGAAAATTAATCCACAGAGACACACTGTATATACAGATATATGCAAATTATGCCCATTTTCCATAATTTATGCAAATTTATTCATTGGAATGGGATATTCTATGAAAATTGTGTTTTTATTGAAATATTTGGAAATAGATGGTCTAGGGTAAATCAAGGCCAGTGGATCAATCTAGCAGATTATTTAAGCCTTTCATGGCCATCTAGTCCCTAAAATCCAAGATTGCCGTTGGCAGGAATGTTAAATTCTGTATATTTTGTCTTACTTTTGAACTAATCATGGTACAAACATGTATGATGTGTCTTTTTTAACAATTGTTTGGATGTTTGATTCAATTTTGGATCCATCCTTGGAACAAACTAAGAATAACTAGAAATTGCGCGCTCGGCGGGTCGCGCAGCCGAGCACATGTTTCCCCTGAACCAATTGCATTGCACTTTTGTGGGTTGTAATATTGTGAACTGAACAAGTTTGGTGGTGTACGTTGTTCTACTAGGCTGGCAGTAGCCTTTGGGCAAGGCCTCGCGCGCTGTTTGTCCTCCGAGCAGGGTCTGATTAATAGACAAGGCGATGTGCGCTTACAGCAGTGATCGCTGGACTGAGCCGCGTCAGCGGCGAGGCCTTTGCTAACTTGCGGAGCTCATTAATATTGGCATATGTAACAGGCTCTTACATTATGCAGCAGTTAAAAACAATTGCAGCCAATCGTCATTGTTTAGGGTTTTGAACAAGGTGTTATACTTGGATTTGTTTATCAATTATAGGGGGATCAGTATTCAAGTGTACTAGAGTCTCTAGAGAATCATATATCTCATTCAGTTTAAAAAACATTATTTTAATGTCAAGTAAGTTTTCAAATGACTCAAGTATTAATTAATTTGCTGTTTGATAATGGATTTATTGAAAATATTACTTCATTTTTTTCTCATTCTAACAATCTATACCTATGCAAAGTAGATCCCCTGATCTTTCTTTTCATCCCTCAGCTGAGATATTTGCAATAATTGTGCATGGCCCTGGTACTTTTTAGACATGTATTTCTGGATTTGATGTCTGAACCTAAATCTCTTACACACAACGGCAACCATGAATCCGCCCCACACCAAAATCAATAGGCTTCATCCTCTTTCCTTAATACACCTTCATACCAAATAAGAAAATGATCGGACAAGAACTCGGACCTGTAGAGCGTTCACATGGTAATCTTAACTATTTCTTTATATCATGGTTATCATGGTTACCATGGCAACCAGGACTCCGCCCCACACCAAAATCAATAGGCTTCATCCTCTTTCCTTAATACACCTTCATACCAAATTAGAAAATGATCAGACAAGAACTCGGATCTATAGAGCGTTCACAAGGTAATCTTAACTATTTCTTTATATCATGGTTACCATGGCAACCAGGACTCCGCCCCACACCAAAATCAAAAGGCTTCATCCTCTTTCCTTAATACACCTTCATACCAAATTAGAAAATGATCGGACAAGAACTCGGACCTGTAGAGCGTTCACAAGGTAATCTTAACTATTTCTTTATATCATGGTTACCATGGCAACCAGGACTCCGCCCCATACCAAAATCAATAGGCTTCATCCTCTTTCCTTAAGACACCTTCATACCAAATTAGAAAATGATCGGACAAGAACTCGGACCTGTAGAGCGTTCACAAGGTAATCTTAACTATTTCTTTATATCATGGTTACCATGGCAACCAGGACTCCGCCCCACACCAAAATCAATAGGCTTCATCCTCTTTCCTTAATACACCTTCATACCAAATTAGAAAATGATCGGACAAGAACTCGGACCTGTAGAGCGTTCACAAGAAAATCTCTGCGGCGGACGCGGCGGCGGCGGCGGCGGCGGCGCGACGAGGCCAAATCCATAGTATCCCCCGAAGTGGTTCGGGGGATACAATTATCAAAAGAAGTACACTTTATAGATGTCAATATGACAAATTTGCGTAATGTATACATTAGTACACAAATGTGATATTATGAAATTGTAGTCTTTATGTAACTTATGCAGTTGATGAAGTAGGGTAAGTCAAAGTAAACAAATACTTTTAGCAGGTTATTGTCAGCATTGGCAGTCATCTTGTCTCAAGAATCCAATGTGGCCGCCGCAGGAATGTTAAAATTCAAGTATTTCAATGAAGACGATAATATCATAATAAATTAAATTCCTGTGTCATTATACATAAATTATGCAAATGAGGCTAATTTATATAGGAATTGTGTGTCTCTTTTGACATATGTATCTTCTTAGTTTGTTCCAAGGATGAGTCAACAATTGATTTTTACATCCCAGTAATGATTTTAATAGACATATCATACAGATATGGAGTTCAACAATAACACAAAATGTGCAAATTTTACATTGCTGCCGGTGGCCATCTTGAATTTGAGGGGTTAGACGGTCACCAAACGTTACAATAATCTGCTAGATTGATCCACTGACCTTGATATACCCTAGGTCACCTACTATTTTCAAATGCTTCTCCTTCAAATATCTCAATAAATACAAAATTTTCATAGAATATCCCATTCCCATTTAATAGATTTGCATACATTATGGAAATTAGGCTTAATTTGCATAGATACAGAGTGTCTCTTTGGATGAATTTTTTTCTTTCGATCCAAGGAATATGTGTGCCAAGTAAAACAATCGTACTCCAAAATGCAGTCAACGCCCATATTTTTTGGCCCTTAACAAGCCTACTATTAATATAAAAGTTACAATAAGCTTAACAATTTAATTAAAATTAAACTGCACTTTCATTTACATCACAATGCGTCCACTATAAATTTGTGCACATTTAGATTGCTTTTTTAATAACAAATTTGCCATCCATATAAAAGGTGTAATGATTATAATTGACTTTTCACTATTCAGTCCCGTTGAATATAACCTTTGTATCTGTATGATGGGTACTAATTTCAAATATGTATTTTATGGAAAAACACTAATGAATAAACATATATAAAACTGTGCTATCATATAAATCACAATGCATCTGCATTCATGAAGAGTGCGTACTAAAATATAATATAGATCTATAAAATCGAATAGAAGGCGTCATGTTTATAAATAACTTTCCATAAATTTAGTGCCACCTCTTATAAATGACTGGTGATCAACTGGTGACGATTGCAGACGTGTCATTCATAATTACTGATCTGTTTTTTGATTGGCTGCACAGAGTACACCTGTACCTCGTGCTTTATGTTAACCCATTCCCTTCTGAAAGATTCTGAAATATCCATAGACTTTGTACACAACCCACCCGGTTCACGTAGTCAAGGAGGTTAATGTTAATGTGTTTTGTATGTACAGTATTTTTGATATCATGCAATTTAGAATGTTAAAGGGATCTAGTAACTTTGTCTGAATCGTCCAAACCCAAAATTTGCATCTCTATAGGTGGTTCTGCCAAGCCAGGTTGTTTTCCTCAAGGGGGAGGGGGTGGGGGGGGGGGGGGTATTGCTATTCACAGAGGGTTAACAATGGTTATATAGTTCACAATGTAAGAGGGATGCAATGCTATTCATATTTTTCATTCAGTTAACTTGTTCCCTACTAGATCTTGCAATCCCCATAGAGTTAATACAGGGCCCACCAGGTTCACGTAGGCAATGGGTTAACCTGTTCCCTACTAGATCTTGCAATCCCCATTGAGTTAATACAGGACTCACCAGGTTCACGTAGGCAATGGGTTAACCTGTTCCCTACTAGATCTTGCAATCCCCATAGAGTTAATACAGGGCCCACCAGGTTCACGTAGGCAATGGGTTAACCTGTTCCCTACTAGATCTTGCAATCCCCATAGAGTTAATACAGGACTCACCAGGTTCACGTAGGCAATGCCTTAACCCGTTCAGGACTGGTCCCGAAAATACTCGGGCTTGGGTCTAGATGGAAAACACAGTCATGTTGTAGCAGAATCAGTCTGTCCTGAACGAGTTAACCTGTTTCATATGACTAGATTTTGCAGTCCATCTCAAGTAAATACAGGATTCAATAAGTTCACGTATACATGCAAAAGGTTAACATAGGTTTGCACTCATTTTGATACCACTATTTTGATATGTACACTTTGATACATTTTGATACACTATTAAAATTTATGTTTAAAAAATGACCACAATATTCAAACAACCTGTTCTTTTCTTACAAATGAATTAATGAATGATCGTACAATTATACAACATGTCCCAAAATTAATTACAACGGGACTTTCTGCAACAATAACTTTAAAGATAGTAGATCAATCAGAATGATATTTCAGGGTATGAAACTATAACTTATTACCTACATCTTGCAGAAAACCCTATTCGATTTGCTTCAGTGGTCATGGAGAATGAGGATCTTTTGTCAATCATGTCATGTGTCCATTTTCGTTCATAACGCATGAACACAATGGACAACACGTCTCCTTACAAAACCTGGAGGGAAGGGACATCTGACATGATTGACAAAAGATCCTCATTCTCCATTAGAGTGCCCTCTTGTGTTTTAACGGCTGTTTCTTTAAGTCCCTCACCCCATTTTTCAAATGTTAAGTGAGTTGTCAATAACAAACAAACTTACATTGTATGAAAATATTTTAAATAATAATAGACATTTAATGTATATAGCGCAAATTGCAAAGAGCCTCTAAGCGCTTAAATAATTATTTAATTATTATTACCCATGGTCAACAGGTACATTTCAAACCCACACAATGATATTGCATACTTTCTCAACTCCCCAGGGAGCATACTAGCCGAGCTGCCACTGATGATGGCGCTACAGGCTAATTAACACCCGACCATGGTACCCATTTATACACCTGGGTAGAGAGCAGCAATTGTGGATAAATTGTCTTGCTGAAGGACAAAGGCAGTGGGCAGGGTTCGAACTCGGGATCTCATGATCGGAAAGCGCGCGCTCTACCAATCTTGCCACAACCACAACCAAATCAATATCGTCATCATCATAAGTTGGGAAATGATAGCAAAACCAGCAAGTACTATGTACATGTATAACCTTCAAAAGGGCTCAATGTCAACAACACTGGCCCGGAACTTGTAACATTTGTGACCAGCTATAGCAAAACCCGGCACTTGTCGGTAATTCATTTTTTGAAGAAATTGGAATTTTAAGTTCACACAATGTGTGTAAAAGACCTATGATTGTAAAATTGAAACAATCATATCTTCGCCAATTATTGACCAATTAGTTAGACCAAAGGATCAAATGAAAGCTTGTGATGAGGCCATTGTAATGGGATAGAGATCTACATTTTGATTTTTTACAGACAAGTGCCGGGTTTTGCTATAGCCGGTTATGTATACTGGGACCTGTACTCGGAATCTTGTTTTTAAAAAAGAGTAAGAAATCGAGAAACAGCAAAACTCTGTAAGAACCCCTTGCCTACAGGAACTGGGTGGTGTATGTACAAAATATATTGGGATATCAGAATCTCAAAGGGATTGGGTTAACCAAGTCAAACTATTCACTCTATTATCTCGGCTTTACACTGGGCGACATTACAAGGGTTTTGTGGCAACAAGTCCCCTATTTTATCGGTGACTAAGAAATTATCTACAAGTCCACTTCAGCATAACATATTAAGAGATATCTTATCTACATGTGTCTGCTATTCAAATCATAATACACATTATAAACCCATTTATTGGACTATAACCAAGTGTGTTATCATTTTCAACACTAGATCTTTGCACTTAAAAACCCCCCATAGCTGTGCGATATTTGGGCAGAAATCGCCTCACATTCCGCAAAGTTATGATATCCGGGTCAAAATCAGCTAATTTGGGGGTTGGTAAGCTATCTTAGGGACAAAAATAGCTCATTTATGCTAAAGACAAGAAAGATGACATTAGGGCAAAATACTTCAGCCTCATGCCCCCCACCCCCCCCCCCCCCCTCTACCCCCAAACAAAATCTATTGCTATCTATAGGATAGGAAAACCCCAAAATAAAGTTAGAGGATAAATTATATTAGTCATTTTATTTGGGTGGTGTACGACCAAGGAGGTACATGTATAAGAAAGTACCTTCTTGGTATGACTAGATTTCTCTGTGTGTGTTCATACGTGTATGGTAATGGTATGTACATGCAAACCTTCTGGTTGGGGGGGGGGGGGGGGGGGGGGGGGGGAGGGGTGGCTTGACTGTTTGCCTAATTAACACACTTCTTATCTTCAACCAGAATTTAGCTGATTTTGCAAGAAAAATGGCTGATGCCAAATCTGCCCCCAGATGATATTGTTACATGCCTGAAGACAAAGTCATACAAATTGCCTGACATTGGTGTAATAAACTACAAACAAAATATTGATTTATATAGCGCCTACCGTATTTGCTGGTGTATTAAACCGCACCTTTTTTCAAATTTTTTTTTTTTCAAAATTGGGGGTGCGGTTGATAGCGTATTAACTGCACTTTTTAAATAATTTTATTTATTTTTTTTAATTTTTAATTTTGTGCAAAAAGGGGGGTGCGGTTAATACACAGGTGCGGTTTATACACCGGCAAATACGGTAATATATTTGCAGGGCTCGACACTTGCACTGGTCCGCTGGCCCTGGCCAGTGTAATTGCACTTCGGGCCAGCAAAAATGTATGAAAGTCATATTTTGGTGGCCCGATCGGGCAAGCAGATTTTCAACCCGACATTGACAACATTAGAAAAATCCTGTTTTTTTTCCATGTTACGCTTTGAACATTTATAATCACAGGTTTGATCTGGAAAGAGTAATATTTGGCATAGTAAAAAAGTTAACTCATGAAATACAATTTTTAGGCCAGTAAATTTTTTTTTTCGGGCCATCAGAAGAGGGAAATAAATTATTTCACTGGCCCGACTGGGCCCCTGACAAAAAAGGTTAGTGTGGAGCCCTGAAGTATTCTACAGTCTATACCCCCTTATACCCTCCCCGCTCTGTATGCCTCAGTGTGGAGCCCTGAAGTATTCTACAGTCTATACCCCCTTATACCTCCCCCGCTCTGTATGCCTCAGTGTGGAGCCCTGAAGTATTCTACAGTCTATACCCCCTTATACCTCCCCGCTCTGTATGCCTCAGTGTGGAGCCCTGAAGTATTCTACAGTCTATACCCCCTTATACCTCCCCGCTCTGTATGCCTCAGTGTGGAGCCCTGAAGTATTCTACAGTCTATACCCCCTTATACCTCCCCGCTCTGTATGCCTCAGTGTGGAGCCCTGAAGTATTCTACAGTCTATACCCCCTTATACCTCCTCGCTCTGTATGCCTCAGTGTGGAGCCCTGAAGTATTCTACAGTCTATACCCCCTTATACCTCCCCGCTCTGTATGCCTCAGTGTGGAGCCCTGAAGTATTCTACAGTCTATACCCCCTTATACCTCCCCGCTCTGTATGCCTCAGTGTGGAGCCCTGAAGTATTCTACAGTCTATACCCCCTTATACCTCCCCGCTCTGTATGCCTCAGTGTGGAGCCCTGAAGTATTCTACAGTCTATACCCCCTTATACCGTATGCCTCAGTGTGGAGCCCTGAAGTATTCTACAGTCTATACCCCCTTATACCTCCCCGCTCTGTATGCCTCAGAGGGGAATTGTGTGATAATAGTTTCAATTCATTTTTGTTTCACTTGCAAATACTAAAGCAGTCTTTTGTACTTGGATAATCAATAAATTTGAACGGATGAGCAGAACTGATGTCCTGATTTCCTATTAAAAAACATATCATGTGACCTTACACCACAAAACTCTTTTTATTAACGGTAATAGTCTAATTTGTTAAAATATTAAGATTCAGGATTCTAGTATGTCCTGAATGTGAGGGTATCTGAATCTACCTTCTTTGAAATTCTGAGGATACTGAGAAATCTTTTTTAGATATATGACTTTTCATCAAATAAAAATGATCAGATTACAGCGCTTGAATAGACGTCGATCTTTGAAGGTGCCATTTTTCTCCCTTCAGCAATGTTCCAAATCTTTGGCGCTCATTTTTGAGAGGGTTTGCTTAGTCTATTAAAATATGACAAATTATTTACCATTTTAAAGGTAATGACTTCTACACTTGCAGTAATGAAATGTGAAAATCAGCACAACAATTTTTCCTGCCTTATTGGTCGTTTCATGTTTAGTTTCGCTAGTCTTCATGTACCAGGAAACGATCTGATACCAAGCAGGTCTCAACACTATGCTTCAATATCCCTGGGCCCACACGGATCTATTAACATTGTTGACATGTGCAAAAAGTGATGATAATGGATGATAAAATGTTTAATGTGTACTTTAGTATTTGATTTGTCCACTGAGTAATGTGAGAAAATGTCACTTTAAATGGATGTTATATGGCCGAGTAATTATAACAAAATCATGTAAAGTGATATTCGCAGACTCATTGCACTGATTTTGTACACAGTTATAACTTTTCAGTGGATAATTAAAAATCTAAACAGTTCAATCTTTTTAACGATTTAAGGGAAATTCTAAAAACCAAAAACTGTTCCATATTCCATGCTTCTATTGGTAAAACAAATACAACAAGATATGAGAGAACCGCTAGAGTTCTGAGTAAATTTTGTGGATTTGGAGAATGTTATTTTATCCAGGCTACCAAACTGAAATCAATACAGTTTTTACTTTCCCGACTGGGCAACCCAATAAACACTATTTCAGGCTCAACACTAAAACTTGCCCACTTGCCCGGGGCAAGTAAAAATTCATGTCAGGCAAATAAAATGTCATCAATTGTCTAGTTTGCTTGCCCGATCGGGCAACTAAATAATTATTAATTTATGCTAGAACAATGTAATTTCATATACAGTGTAATTCATATCTAGAAGTAAGAGGGCAAGTAAATTTTTGTATTTTTGTTTTATTTTACTTGCTCAAACAGGCCAGTACAGAAAAAAGTTAGTGCGGAAGCTTGATTATATAAATTTATATTTGAAATGATGCATTTTTATTCATTGGGGCCAGCAAATTCTGATTCTCCAACTCTGTTTTTAGCTCAAAACATTTATTTGACTTGAACCTACTTGCCACGTTTACCACATTTTGGGTTTCCTGTTGTTGTTTTTTTGCCACTAAAGATTGTTCAGACTTACATGTAATTCAGGGATGTACATGTACATGTAAGTAGCCAATGAGAGAATGAGTGCTAACCTAAGAGGAGGGGGGGGGGGGGGGGGGGGGTAAACTCAGCCGCCATGATGGTCTTGGATGAACACAATTAGAAGCCTTTTTGCAACGTCACAAAACGTTATCAAAAGTATGATAGGCTATGTATTTCCAAATTGATCTGGAATTAAATAATAAATTCATCATGTTGAGCAAAGAAAATATTGACCAGCTCCATATCTAGCGTAATTCATTTAGTGTTGCCTCATTTTCCTCCATCAATAAGACCACGCTTTTACATGTAGGTAACTTTTGTGTTACATGTAAATACCGTTTATGATTGCTCTCGATTTGCAGAAGAGTCGCCTTTCATACACGGAATCGGATCACTGTGTCGGCCAAGGGCAAGAATTAAGCGCGCAAAATCACAAGTGTACACGTTTATGTCATCTTTGCCAAAGAAAACTTACATCATGAGTGCGCTTGGTAAAGTGCACACCTTACGCACTTTCCTATTGTTTCGTCATATCACTTCCCCACAATGCAGTTGTGTGACGTCAAAATGATGAAGTTCCGGCCTTCATTACTGCTTATAACAAGGCCGTCAGCCCGCCATTGGTTGTGTACAAAAGTATAGGGTACGGTTACTGCGCGTGGTACAGTTTACCTTCTAGTTCTACAACGGCAGTGTTGGAGTCATATTTCTATGGTGCTAACATAGAGCATCTAAAACAAACAAACAACAAACAAACAAACAAACAAATAAACAAACAAACAAACAAACAAACAAACAAACAAACAAACACTTTTAAATTCCAAATGATACAGATTCTAAGTTTTTTCCACCATACATCAGTTGTTCTAAGGATAAATTTCTCAAATATTTTTAAGTCAAAAGATCTGGAAAAACAAAAAACCAACAACTGGAATTCCAGTCTGGAAAACGTACAACTTGTTTCTAAGAACCATTCTTTACAGTAACCAGTGCTCGAAATTAGCATAGGCCTGCTGGCCCAGAATTTGTTATGTTTTTCTTTGTTTGGGGCCACCAGATTTACGTTTGGGGCCACTAGAAGTTAAAGAATCTTGTTTTTACTTGCCCAACTGGGCCACAAGGCAGAAAGGTTAATTTCTAGCATTGCAGTACTTAACAAAAGATTCTGACATCACAGCTCGGTACTCCAGACAGCAGACGCATTTATCCTGAACACGATAACGTTCGTTACAATTCTCTATTTGTTTTCAAAATGCGCCTTAGCAGCCAGCAATCTCTAAACATGTTATTGATTAACAAACATGTGGTCTACGTGACACAATTCCCTGTCTCCCAGTACTGACTCTGAATGAGAGAAATCTGGAAAATAATCAAGAGTGAGCAAGCCGAGTGCTAATAGCCCGGTCACATATCAACGGATTGCGTAAACGGACGTCAAACGGAGAGCTAAATTTTCCATCCGTTCTTCTCCGTTCGTATGCGTTTCTTGTCCGTTCCTTGTCCGGTGATGTACGTTGTTCTATGTTTTGTACATAAAGCAATGGAGACGACTTTCATCACCGGATAATTTCATTTCGCAAATTTTCTATTCGTTGGGCATTCGTTTCCGCTATCCGTTGATATCTGACCGGGCCATAATATAGAGTGCATCTAAAACAAACAAACAAACAACAAACACTTATTCCAAATGATACAGATTCTAAGTTACACACTTTTTTTTTTAAACCATACATCTTGGCTTAAATTTCTCTAATGTCAAAAAGTGAAACAATCTGTTAAAGTAAAAATAAAAACTGGAATTTCAGTCGGGAAAACTTCCATCCCTGTTAATCATTTGCCAGTGTATAAACCGCACCTATGTACTAACCGCACCCCCAACTTTGGGTTGACATTGAAGGTGTCTGTGCATGGGACACGTCGGTTTCATGCGTTCAATAAGTAAATGATGCCGGGCCGCGCTATTTAGTTTGCGTCTATTCCGATTATGACCGAGGAGAGTCGGGATTAGAGCCGACTCTCCCCTTCTCGCGAGTCAATAGACACAGAATCGGTTACTCGGTTCTACGCTATTCAAGAATCGAGGGCCGATTCCCATTTCTGGAGTCGAGTAGAATCGGGTAATCGGTTCTCACGCCCAAGCGTAATTGAAGGGGAAACAACTTTTTCTAGATGATAAAACTGCTGGGAACTCTTGCAACATAATCAAACAATACACACATCCCATGCTTTTCCCTATAAATTTTGTAACAACACAAGTCACATACTTGTTTCTGATCGGAGCATATTTCAGAACTGAAAAGCCAATTAAGCTTTTTACTCCATATAAACTGATATTATAGCCATACATGTATGTGATATTTTCATGAAATATATTTCTTTAACAGAGCTGTGTATTAACCGCTCCCCCCTTTTTGAAAGTTCTTCTGTGGGAAAAAATGTGTGGTTAATACACCAGCAAATACGGTAATCATATTTGCCTATCGCCCATCAAGCACATCAGGAATGACATACTTGGATTCTAGTAAGGTCAATCATGCGCATCCTCTATTTTTTATATTTATAATCTTCTACTTGAATAATACAAACAATGTTTCCAGGGATATTTGGCTGATGTATTCCTTGTTTATATGAATTTCACATAGATTAATTTATATAAATACTTTGATCAATATTTGTTTATAATTAAAATCCATAGCTGCCCTATCTCCGAAAGTTATTAATTAACATTTTTATAACCCTTCTCCCACTAACCGATTCTCCCAATTTTGAAACGCGTGGATGATGTCCTATAATTAGAATCAAAGTCCAAAGTTATATATCATGCCATACTCTTGTCGTGTACAATGGAGGAGGAAGGACATCTGCAGTTGCTGTCAGGAAATAACGCTTTATTATCATAATTTATGATTCTAATTCTTAAAGGTACTACTTGCTGATTTCATTGTCATCTGCAGAAATATTAGCAAGATGAGCCTGTCACAATCACTGTCACAATATAAAAAGAACACAAAAAGTAACAACCCCCCTAAACAACTGCTCATAATTTCATAACCAAGAATAGTTTCAAGATTTCGTCTCGCCCAAATATTTTATATGGAAGTTAGGAAAACAATGTGTAAAAATGAGAGGTCACCATTAATCCATGGTTGAGTAATAACACATTGAATAGAAAATAGTCATATTTCAAAATTCGCAAAATTAATTATTATTGCAGCTTATTGAGTACTGAGAAATTTCAAATTGCACTCAGGGAATAATTTTCCTGGTATCGCATCGCAATTTGCTATGCATTTTTGCATGACTGCTATACAAAATATGTTTGTGTAGCAGTTTTCTTCGATATATACCAGTGTACAGAATTTCATTTGAAATATCTATCCATCGAATGAAATTGCTAATCAAATTTTGAGAGGAAAATTATTCCCTGGCACTGTTTGACAATTGCAATTAATGTATTAATGTATGCCATAAAAAATCGAAATAGATGGAATTACAATCAGCATTGTTTCACAAACCATAGTTAATGCATTAAATGTCACATGTGCTGTTTCACCACAACGTACAGGCATGCGCAAGTTCTTGTGACTTTTGAAATTGGGTCATTTTGTATTTAATCTGTACTCATTCAGCCACGAAATGATGGATATCTCTGATTTTCACACGGAATGTACATACACAACTGTAAGAATATTGTGGTAAGATGATATCTTGAATAGATTATCAGTTATGAAATTATTAGCAGTTTTTTAGGGGGGTAGTTACTTTTTGTGTTTGGTTAATATTAAAGAGAAACTGAAAACAAAAAAATAAATAAAAAGAACCAGCTGTCCTCGGAGAAGCATTATTTACAATTAATTGTTCATACAAAATCATAGATCTATATTTTCACACCATGATCATGTTAGCCATAAATAGGTATATGGGCACATTTTAGCTGGGGGAGAGGAGGTGGAGGGGGAGAGGAGGTGGAGGGGGGAGAGGAGGTGGAGGGGGAGAGGAGGTGGAGGGGGGAGAGGAGGTGGCTCAGGGGGGAGAGGAGGTGGAGGGGGGGAGGAGGTGGAGGGGGGAGAGGAGGTGGAGGGGGAGAGGAGGTGGAGGGGGGAGAGGAGGTGGAGGGGGGAGAGGAGGTGGAGGGGGGAGAGGAGGTGGAGGGGGGAGAGGAGGTGGAGTGGGGAGAGGAGGTGGAGGGGGGAGATGGGGGTGGGGGAGATGTGGGTGGGGGAGATGGGTTGGGGAGGGGGATGGGGTGGGGTGGGGGAGATGAGGTGGGGGGGAGAGAGGGCTGAGGTCCGTTTCCTGAATACCATCCTTCCCATTTTCCACCTCCCCAGTAAGCTGCACAATAATGGTATGATTTGTATGCCTTCGCCGGAATATTGACATGATTTTGACCAAATTATATGACATGATGCTGCCCCAAAATATCATATTTTTTGCCTGAATATTGCCTTTTTTAAAAACTCTTGGGTGGGATTTATTTTATTTATTAGTTTTTGCTTTTTGCTTTGAATAGCTAAAATCCAAATGCACTCTGCCCCCATGACCCCACCCGATGTAGCACCCTCCAACACTGATGTTATCAAGAACCTTTAAGCAGCAAAAGTTATTGATTTACATCCATAGTTCATTTGTCCCACTGAATATTTTTGTAGCTGCCATGTGAGATCAAGGTCCGTATGATAATTTAGGTTTCCATTAACTTCATGTTTTTGTTTTTTTCTTCAAATAAAAATGTTAATTTCGAAAGGATGAACACTAGCATCGAGCATGATGCAGCCCTTGGCAATCTTCCCGCTCAAACCCTCAACCAAAGGCCGAAATCAAAGGACATCTTGTTTCTAAGAACCATTCTTTGCATACTTACTAACAATAGATTCTGACATCAAAGCTTCGGTAGTCTAGACAGAAGACGCATTTATCCTGTCAAACACGATAACATACATTACAATTATCTATTTGTTTTCAAAACGCTTAGCAGCAATCTCTAAAACATGTTATTGATTAACAAACATACGTGACACATTTCAGGCTGTCTCCCAGTAACTCTGTGGCTAGCACTCTGAATGACTATTGCAGCTGACTTTCAAGTTTCAAATGATATTATGGCCCAGAACTTACATTATTAACCTAAATGCTTATCAGCAATATCCAGGAAAGATTTTAATTACTTAACACAAGAATATTGCGGCAGATTTTCAAAATAATTGAATTGCCCAGAATTCATTATTAACCCTATCAAGCCCAAGCTATTTTGGCGTTCCCAGGCCCAAGGGGGGGCTCATAGGGCCCCCCTCTCTAATTTCTTTATTATTCAATCAACCACTTTCATATTTGGCACATGTGTCAGGCAGACCAAGCTCTACAAGTCGCAATCATAAACATTTTCAGAGGTCACCATATGAGGGCGCTATTTACGATAATATGATTTTAAAAAACATCGAAAATGTCAGAATATAGAAGTTTTGGAGCTGTTTTCGCCAAGTGGACTGTTATCAAGCAGGCAAATTTAACTTTTCAACATAATTATGTAATATTACATATTCTGGAACATAGATCAGGACATTTCTGTGGAATTTGATGGGATTAAGAGGCCCATTAGGTCCGCAAAGTCATTGTGGAGGTGACCTTCACACAACTTATCAAACACATTACAGTACATGATAATTTACGTATTCAATTTCTTCAATTTTTACCGTATAAACTTAAAGGGTACCGCCGGGCATGATAAAACCAATCCTTAGTTGTTTTGGTACTATAATTGAATACCAATCATACTCTCATGGGGTCTGATATGTTTCTGTAATTTGAGAACAATGTAATTAATTACTACGACCTACGGAACCACGGCTATTTACTGGTTCGCGCGCGCGACTTTGTTTGCACGACCGCTCAATCAATACGCGTACGTTATTATGGTAGTATGCGATTTATCGCATAGCCCATGCGATAGTTAGTATCGTTTCGTGCGTGCTCGCACTCTAGCCACGGCCACCGCATCGCACCATATCTCTGCATGCATGCAATATGTATACATGCTATTGCTTGTACATTAGGGTTAGGGTAAGGGTTAGTGTTAGGGTATATATATATTTTAAAAAACCAACACCAATCAAGCAATCCGAAATAGCTCCTTGGATAGAGAGTTACATGTAGATTGATACGCTAGAGATCCCTGGTTCGAATCCTACCTTGGTCCAATGTTTTTTGTATTTGCTATTCGTTCGGCACTCGACTAAATGTTCGAAATTATACAAGTCGGAAATTTCGGGTATGCGTGGTCTCTGACCAAGTCGCTAATTCACAAGGAGTTGCTGAATGGTTTGGGAAATGCAAATTTGCAACCCGCCCGACCCTAAAAATACCGCCGACCCTAAAGGTTTTTTTCTGATTTAAAAAAAAAAAAAAATCCAATTGCGATATGTGTTATTTATGTGTAATGTGTTTTTGTGTATTTTGCGAATCCTGGGAAAAAAAAAAAAAAAAAAAAAAAACCTTACCTACCTACCCTAATGTTTGGTTGCCCGTTACTCCAATCCAACAATTTATTGTTTTTGGCCTTATAGCGCTACTCGTGACTCTCTCTCTCTCTCTCTCTCTCTCTCTTATAGCACTGTCTATACGCACTGTGCTGCAGCAGCGCGCGCACACAAGCGATTTTTGAGATTTTCTCTGCTTGCTGCGATATATCGCAGATGTGATCAATAAGAGGATCATTAAGTGGTATCGTTATCGGAACTGCGCTGACAAAATGAGTGATATGTGATATTAAAAATGATTCCCTAGCAATGTAGAAATACTTTCAGGATCACAGACCAAAGAGCTACTACTAGTAGTACATGTAGCTCTTTGCACAGACTTGTTTTGTATGTTCATTTGGGATATGTATTTGATGTAAGAGAGCTAAATCTCTGTCCGGAGGTACCCTTTAAACCAAATGGATTTTTTTCATATCAAAATGTTTGTTGACATCATTAGAAACTCTCACTAGCAGATTTTAATCACAAAAATATCATAAAAATAGATCAAAACTATATATGACTTAATTCTTATTATATTCATTGTTTTGCGCCATTTTGTCCTTAAAAACAAAGAAAAAAAAAATATCCATGAAATTTGGTTCAGGTCATGACAACCAGTTACCGATCATATAGATTATACAAATAAACTAATTCATGTCAATGCCTGGACAGTATGTAGAATTTCACATATTACACTCATTTTGTATTATATAATATGATATAAAATCACTTTCAATATAAGTTTACTAGATACTGTTACCAATTGAAGATGAACCTTGGGTTTTGTATGGAAAGATTGTTCAATTCAAATTTAGAAGAAAAAAAAAAAATCAGAAAATTATGAGAAACTTAGTTTTTTTAGTAATTCTTATTATTTCTCTTGTTTTCCGCCATTTTGTTTTTGAAAAACAAAGAAAAACAAAGAAAAAACAAAAACAAACAAGTGACATCTATTTTCTGATATTGTGACTTTACTTTTGTACAGTTTATAAAGTTCAAATAGAAAACACTTCAGAAATTGACATGATTTACTTGTTTAGTGCAAGGAAAACAAAATAAGACTTAAATTTCAACAGTTGCAAGGTTATTGTCATAAATATGAAAGAAAATGTCATTTAACAGCTTGCCTGAAAAATTAGGGCTTGAAATCTCCTTTTCGTGGAGTTATAGACCTCAAAATAATAAAAGCGACGTAACATTGTTTAAAATGCATTATGAGTCTTCGCTCACAATAGCTGCCGGCGCATTGCGGGGAGCCCCTCCCCCCCCCCCCCTTAACAAAGGTCGGCTTTACAATACCTTTACAAGAATACGTACAATATTGTTGTAATATTACCGTACTGACCGGCGGAATCGCCGCAGCCGCGTAAACGCCGCATGCCGACTTTGAGCATTGAAATTGAAAAAAAAAAAAGTGGGAGAAAGTGCGCTAGGGAAACTGGCGACTGTCACGTAAGAAAATACGCCGAGGAGCCAATTGTTCAAGGTCGCAAGTCAGAGAGAGTTTATTCATGTAACAAAACAATAACAACAAAAACAGCGGGGCCCGATTCTTTCCCGCACCGGGTTTGGTGTCTACATATACTTTAAATGCACATCAAAGCAAAGCGATAATTATTTTATGACAATTATCCCCCTATTTCAGTAAACATTTACTTGTAAATTTTACATAAAAAATGAAATAATTATTGACGTAACTATCTCAAGCTAAGCATTTATACTGCATCGAATAAAACAAGTATCCATATATATGTAAAATCATCTGTTTACACTAAAACCTTTGTCCATCTTTATCTGAATAAACAACTTCATAAATAGCAATAAGTGTCCTTTACACCATTTTCTTTCGTCGCATGTACACGTATCACTAACGGTAAAACCAGACAGTCCTTCTACAACAATTACTTGAATTCTACATTGGTGCTTACAACAAAACATATGGTATGGTATTGATGCTTACACTACAACATATGGTATTTTTTGTAAGCCCTCCTATACATGCACTTACACTGTTACTAAATGAATTTCTAACGTCATAACAGTACAGGCATCTCTGAATAGCTCTTATACTTATTAAATGAGTGGACAACCCGTTCACTCAAACTCAAGTCATCTTTATAATCACATATGTTCTTTTACACTTTATAAAATTACACATGTATGCATCAACAAAAAATCTGTACTACAAACTTTTCAAAATACTTCATCATCAGTTTTAACATAACAAGTTGAATATTGAGTGATCTTGACCAGTATGTATACAATTGCGAAGAAAATCATACCATTAACATATATCACAACAGTTTATATCATTGTACCAATGCAAGGCTGAATCGGCGGCTTTATAAAAAGGCATGCAATGCAGATACATATTTCTATAACAACTACAATTAACATTGGTTGATGTCTAATCCACAAAACAAGCTTTCACATTCATAGCCATAATCAAAGTACAATTTTCCTAAAGACAAAATACACAATTATCCATCATGAAGAGGCACATTATGTAAATAAGGAAGCTGGATTGATCAAGTATGCTATATAACAGAGAAAACACTAAATACATCTTATAACGACTGCATACATTTATGTTAATCTGAGAAAACGGGATAAAACTACTTTATTGTGTGTAAGTGAATTATGTATTACTGTATGTAGAAACTGTCCGCACGACAGTTTAAGCCCGCCTTCTCAAACTGTTCGCAAAACAGTTGAATGCTTCCTTGGTAACTGCTCGCAAAACAGTTAAAGCCTGCCTTCGAAAACTGCTCGCAAAACAGTTAATTCCCTCTTATCGAAACTGTTCGCAAAACAGTTATTGCTTTCTCTCGAAACTGTTCGCAAAACAGTTAATGCTTTCTCTCATAACGCTCTGAGTTCCTTCTCTGGTGGTGTCGACGTGAAGTCCTTGCTTGCAGTCCCGTGTTCGCGATAATATGGCATCTTCGATTTCTTGGAAGTTTATCGGATACATTTTTAATATCTTCTATGTCGCTTAATCGAGAAATTTTGTTTAAATGTTCGTATCTCGAATTATATCGTCCAAAATAACAGCTTAAGCGTAAAAGCTAATCCTCTACTACATTAATAACATTCCAAGAAATGGAAACCATATTTTCAAAGTTCACTGTTCCATTCTTGCTATTATTAAAATAAACCACATGCAACTATATCTCTTTTTTAAAAGATCTACACATAAATATAAATCCTCTACAAACATTGAGCATTTTCACGTTTTCATGAAACAATTTT
This sequence comes from Echinarachnius parma, assembly GCA_037951105.1. Taxonomy (NCBI): domain Eukaryota; kingdom Metazoa; phylum Echinodermata; class Echinoidea; order Clypeasteroida; family Echinarachniidae; genus Echinarachnius; species Echinarachnius parma. The sequence continues at coordinate 39,850 of JBAMJV010003835.1, read as the reverse complement.
AACGTTCCTTTTGGCTTGTACAACCTATTGTGCACACCTAAATAACCTTAATCTAACGAAGGAAAAACAAACAGGTTATTAAAATTAGCAACATTTCCATTGTGCGTTACTAACCAACCTTAGGATACCAAATAAATATAACTTCAAAATGTGACATTCTTCTCTTATAATGCTACACTAGTAAGACCAATCTTCACAATGGCATTTACTCAATACAATCATACTAATATACAATAAACAAATATTTCAATCTTTTCAGTATCGGCATCAAACATTTAGCAGATATAACATACATGTTCCATCAATAAATGCCTTCAGAACTCTTTCCTTATAGCATAACACAAAAAAAAAAACACAGTTTGGTAAATTCAACTGATTACACATTTCACAGTAGAACTGACCACCAATTACTGTATCGTGCCTTCAGCACCGTACACTTATTAACACTACTTAATAGGTTTAACACTACAACCCACGTTACATTCTACTCATAAAATCTGCTGCAGTATTCTCCTGCCCCCTCACAGATACAAGCCTAAACCTGTAGTCTTGGAGTATCATACTCCATCGCATGATTCTCTTGTTGTCAAACTTCTTCGCCTGCATATAGACCAAAGGTTTGTGATCTGTATGCACCTCAAACTCACGCCCACACAAGTAGTAATCAAACTTTTTGATTGCCCACACTATTGCCAAACACTCTTTCTCGATTGTGGAATAGTTTTGCTCACGTGGCAACAACTTCTTGCTTGCATAAGCAATCGGAAAGTCTTCTCCTGCATGATCCTGCATGAGAACTGCACCCACACCTCTGTCAGATGCATCAACCTTCAACATGAACAGACGATCGAAACAAGGCAATCGGAGTATTGGAGGACTGACCATGCATTCCTTCAGCTTCCTAAAGGATTCCTCCTCCTCACCTCCCCACTTGACCTGTGTTGGCTTACCCTTGCACGTCAAATCTGTCAAAGACACTGCGATCTCTGCATAGTTAGGAATATAATCCCTATAGTAGCCTGTGAGACCCAAGAATGACCGGACCTGTTTCTTGGTCTGTGGCCTAGGTGACTCTAAGATCTTCTCGGCTAGTCTACTACTGGTCTGGATCGTTCCATCACTAAAGCTATGCCCGAGAAACTCAATCTTGCTGTACCCTAGTGCACACTTCGAAGGTCGTGCTGCAAGGTTCACCTCCCGTAACCTCTCCAACACATTCCTAAGTGTCTCTACATGCTCTTCCCAGGTCTGTGTATGAATAAGAACATCATCTATGTAGTGTACTACATGCGGAATGTCTCTCAACACGCTACGCATCATCTTGGTGAACTGCGCGCCGGCAGTGACCAAACCAAAAGGCATGTACTTGAACCGATACTGCCCGCTTGGAGCAAGAAATGCGGTCTTGTCCTTGTCACTGTCCCTCATGGGGATCTGCCAATATCCCTTCGTCATATCTAGTTTACTAAAGAACTTGCTTTGTGCTAATGAAGCAAACAAGTCCTTGGGATCGGGGATTGGTTCCGGATTGAACACAGTGACGCTATTCAACCTACGGAAATCTATACAAAATCTATTGGAACCATCGGGTTTCTTAACCATTACGACTGGGTGACCGTAAGGAGAATCCGCCTGTTCTATGATTCCCATCCTCAACATCATGTCTATCTCCTTCTCTAGAGTTTCTTTCAAGGCCTGAGGCACCTTATAAGGAGGAGCACGAACCGGCTCGTCACTTGTCAAATACAGCTTGCATTCCGCAGCTGTCGTCTTCTTAGGTACATCGGAAAACACATCCTGATACTCGCACAACACCCGTGCCAACTCCTTCCTACGACTCTCGTCCAAGGAATCATTCACTTTGACCTGCTCAATGAATTCCTTCTGATGCATGGATGGCATCTCAGTCACAACAACATCATTTTCAACATCCGTCCCCTCATCTTCCTCTTCATCACTCACTTCCCCATCTTCTTCACACACGTCAAAGCAGCCTGCCATAGACATTGCAACATCATTCCTCGGAAAGTATTGCTTGAGAAGATTAATGTGGTAAGTCCGGTGGGCACCGTCTACATCTACAATGTAGTCACAATCGTACTTGGTACCAACAACAGGAAAAGGGCCCATCCATTTCAACAACAACTTGTTCTGATCAGTTGGAAGCAAGATCAACACCTGATCCCCAATATTCAGCTTCCTTCTCCTTGCATTCCTATCGTAGTATCTCTTGTACTTTCTAGCTGACTCCTTCAATGAATCCTGCGCCAGTTCCCATGACTTCACCAACCTCTCACGCAACTCTATGACATACTCATACTCGTCTTTCAACTCTGGAGTCACATCACCATTTGTCCACAATTCCTTTAGCACATCCATGGGACCACGCACATTTCTACCGTATAACAACTCGAAAGGAGAGTATCCCAAACTAGAGCTCGGGGTCTCGCGCAATGCAAAAAGAAGTGCGGGCAGATATCTGTCCCACTCCCGTGGCTCGTCAGCACACAACCGTCGCAGCGCATTCTTCACTACCCCATTGTATCTCTCTACAAGCCCATTACACATAGGATGGTACCTTGAGCTAGTCACCTGTTGAATTGACAACAACCTTGACACCTCCCTCATTAGGCTAGAAACAAACTGTGGACCCAAATCTGACATGACCTCCTTAGGAATTCCCACTCTACTGTACAAACTAAGAAGTGCCTCTGCAACTTCTACTGTAGTGATTGACTTCAAGGGTATAGCCTCTACATACCTGGTAGCATAATCTACTATCGTTAGAATATGTGTATGACCTCTAGCAGACCTAGTGAATGGTCCCGCCAGATCGATAGCGATTCTCTGGAACGGAACCCCAATGACTGGCATCCTACCAAGTGTCATCTTCGGTACTCTACCCTTACTGAATGTTTTCTGGCAAATGTCACACGAACGACAAAACTTCGCAACATCCTCTGCCATTCCTGGCCAGAAAAACTGATTCTTGATCTTTGCCATGGTATTGTTGATACCCGCATGAGCTCCCATCAACGATTCATGCGCAATCCTCATGACCTTCTCCCTCTGTGACCTCGGGAGCACCACACATCTATGTCCTACACCAACACTAGGATCATTCTCATCTCTCCTTTGTCTATACAAACAATGTCCATCGGACACAAACATGTACTTCGATTTCTCATCCCTTCCTATTTTATCCCACAATGGTTGCAGTGATGGATCATCCTTTTGTTTCTGAACAAAATCTGCAGGCTTCACACAAGAAATGGGATCGCCAACCTTCAAACCCTTGAGCGGTTTGCCCTTGGCCTCCTTCTGAGATCTCGTCTCTACTGCCATCACCGTTGGACCATCTTCTTGCGTACCCGGAAAACCATCCGCCTGCTCACCTCGATTAAGAATCTGCTCAACCACATCACTCACCACCATGCTCACCTCTGGCACCCATGTCAAATTCGGATCATGGGGCTCACGTGCCCCCGTTATATTGCCTATAACGACATCACACAACGAATTAGGCATACACAGTGCTTCAACCTCCCCTACATAGAATGGCGAATCCACCAACACCCTTGCTACTGAGAACTGTCTCACCGTGCCATCAATTAGAACCACCGACTGCTGTGCCCCTGTCAACTGATCAGCATCCACTAATCCTGATTTGACCACACAAGTACTACACCCTGTATCTCTCAACACTGATACAGCTCGGTTCCCCTTGACGAATCTACCTGAAACTACCGGCATGTGCTTCATCATTGCCCCTATCTGATCATAAGCCATTCCCAACTTATCCAATTCATTCTCACTAGCCCGTACGACTGTACTAGATTCATCCAAATCTACTTGTGGTAAGCAAATACCAGCTTGCCCAATCTGCAACGACTCGACATGTGGTGGGCCATCATCGGATCTTAATGAACCAGCAGATCCTGTCACCTCATTACCCATAACACTGCCACCCTGTTCATTTGGAGTGGGTGAATCAACACCCTCTACCTCTACCAATCCTTGCGCCGACTGCACCTTCGCAAGTAAAGGGCAATCCCTTCTAAAGTGTGACGGACTCCCACACATATAGCACCCGCGAACACCAGGAAGTGAACGTTCCTTACTCATCGTCCTATCCCCTCGAGTCTCAAATCTCTTGCTACCAAAATCACCCTTGCCCTTGGGTACATTTAACCGACTGGGACTGACAGTTCCCTGCTTCCCTAAAGAACTTGGTTTAAATTCTACTTGGTTGCGCAGTGGACCAAATGTCTGCACTCCGTGTGCCCCCACGTACACCATGGCTCGAGCAACCACATCCCCCGTGCTAGCACACTGGCCCTCCTTAACAAACAACTCAACCCCCTTTGGGCAGCAATGCATGAACTGCTCTCTCAAAATCAAGTCAAACAACAACTCAAATTCCTCATCTACCTGAGACATCTCCACCCACTTCTCAAGGTACCCTTTCAACCTCACAACAAACTGCTTGGGTTGCTCACCCTTTTCTGGCCTAGCTGTGCGAAACCTTTTTCGATAGCCATCGGCCGTCAAATTATAGTGCTCTAACAACTCTTGCTTAACTACACTATACTTATTCCTATCACTCCTGGACATTCGATCAACAACCTCTAACGCATGTCCAGTCAAGTTTGAGATCAAATACAAAGCCCTCGCATCAACAGGAACCCTCTGGCTCTCCATCACCAACTCAAACTTAGTAATATATGCGTCAAATTTGTCCCTCGTCTCATCGAACAGACCAACTTTCAACTTTGGCCCACCAAAATCTGTGCGGCTAGCACTAGCACTAGCAGTAGCACTCCTCTCATCCGCGGCAGCTCGCAGCTCTGCGAGTTTAAACTCCCGTTCCTGCTGTTCATCCCATTTCTCACACCGCGTTGTAACAAATTTACTTAGATCGCCCCCCGTGAAACCTGCCTCTCTACCTGCAGCAGAAAACTCCCTCACAAGCTCCGCGCTAGCCATTGTAATTTTCAACACACTCAAACAATATTCACGAAAGTCTAAGTCAAATCTACAAATTACAAATAAGACCCGAGAGTCTAGCCTAGTATTGTCTACACAATCTTTAAAAAGTTGTCAAAAAATACTCCACATAATTGACATGTCATAGATTTATAACGACTTCAAATTCAATCCTTACTTAAATACATACATGTACAACACTAGTCTTAAACCTGACAACAAAATGTCTTCAGACTACACATCAGTATTCAGTATTTGAAGTTACAATCTACACATAAAAATACCGTTTGTCAGAGTCACACACTGCACAAACCAAATCCACAAACTATACTAGCCAGTGCCACTTTCTACCATCTAAATTACGATTCTACCATAATATTCATATTCATAAATATCATAACATAATAAATCTAATCCAGTGACAAATACTTACTAGTCTACGTACACCAACCAGACAAATTACCTTGTCCTACTATCGCATTTCCAATATGTATAAAGTTCCTGACCGAACACTTCGTCCCTAAAGTTATCACATATAATGCATAGTAATAATCCCACCGGAAATCTACTTCCGTGGTATGAATCGACCAGCGGTACAAATTACCGATTGAATGTTACGGAGCCTATCCAATTCGCCCGTACCGATATAGGCAGTAGCTACCACACACACACTTCCATACACACGTTACATTAATGACCCATCCAGGTCCCACACGTTGTATATGCGCTGTACAGTACTACTCACCAACATCGTTCCCGCACGTGTGCGAACGACATCGTTTCCGAAACAAAAAACCATTTGTCAAACCACCATCGCTACCCCTCTGAACCTGCAAAACACATACATAAAGCTACAAAACTTAACCTATAATGTGCTGCACTGCCCAACGACCTTGAACAATAAGTCCTGGCAAGGTCGCCAAATTGTCACGTAAGAAAATACGCCGAGGAGCCAATTGTTCAAGGTCGCAAGTCAGAGAGAGTTTATTCATGTAACAAAACAATAACAACAAAAACAGCGGGGCCCGATTCTTTCCCGCACCGGGTTTGGTGTCTACATATACTTTAAATGCACATCAAAGCAAAGCGATAATTATTTTATGACAGCGACAAAAAAAAAAGCGGGAATAACGGCCGAAAACCAGAAAATCGGCGGGGAAAATTTGCCAAATTTAAGCAGGGAATCGGCGGCGCGTAAAATTTCTCGCAATCGCGCTATTTAACTGCCATGCAAGCTACGAGTTACGATGTACCATCTCGATCAAAATGTCCGAACCGTACTGTACTACAGAGAACCCTGTACTATTGTGCAATGCAATGCATCCATAACGCACGTAGATCGATGGCAGGCAAGCGCGGCGCTGGCAGTTGAAAATTTGACTATCGCTGCGTACGCGCCGCACCCCAACTTTGCGGGTTTTTTCAAGGAAAAAGTATGCGGCGATTACGCCGGTCAGTACGGTATGCTAAACCAGTTAAATACTTTTATTGGCTGATATATACTGTACATGTAGTTTGATGAAGGGATGATTTCTACACAATCGTTTTTCATTCATAGAACCCAAACTACAGGGTAGTTCAATATGAAATTTTATGTGTGTGTTACATTCATCTTCATCCATCTACTGGAAACTGTGCAGACGATTTGTAAAAGGCGGACACTCCCTTTAACCTTAATGCTTATCAGCAATATTACCCAAGAAAGAATTTAATTATTGAACACAAGAATAATCCGACAGACTTTCAAATAATTTCATTGCCCAGAACTCATAATTATATTAATTATTAACATCATTTTTATCAGAAATATCCAGGAAGGAATTTTTATTATTGGAACACTTCAAAATAAGATCAAAGTCCAAATTCATATCTACAATTTGATTGTAACATTTAAAAAATGCCATACACTGCATGATCTGTTAATTTCACGAGGGTTTTATTTTTGTGAATTTCGCGAATGTATTTCGCAAGTCAAGTAGAGAGAGGCGAAATTAAAGGGTACCACCACCCAAAAATATTATTCTTATAAATGAAAGGTAACATCTTTAATAGTCCATTCCACCAACAAGTTCAGAAAAATGTTTCCAGAAAAAAATTATATACTTGGAAAAACGCATTAGCATGCATTCATGAGTGCATGTACGAAGACAACCTTTGTCCAGAGCGAACGAATCGTCCGGTATTCTAATGTCTCCAAACGTACGCGTGAATAGCATTGTTGCACTTGCAAATGTTTGGCGCATACGGAACCATGAAATGAGAATGGTTCCTTAAGTGGTGGTAATTAATTGCATTGTTTATGAATTATCACCATACTAAATCGTCCAGGATTGAGAGAACTGTTTTCCCAGCTGCGTGACATGCCGAAAACTCAAATTGGCAATGCACTCTGATAAGTGTGTGGACTACTCGATGTATGTTTTGTACACAAATGTTCCCATTTTTACAGTTTTCTTCATAGTCACACTTTTCCTTTCCCCCAACTCATGATACAAATGCATTCTACAAAACATATGTTGAAAACTTGAACTCAAACGAAGGGTAAACATACATTTTCAGAAAATTGAACAAAATTGAAATTTTGTGTACAAAATGTATGGGGAGTAGTCCACAACTTTGGCAGAGTGCGTTGCCAATAAATAGCTCTTTTCAAAGAGCCATAGTTTTCATATTTCTTGACCGATTGTGCTCAAAATTTTCAAAATATTCATCCTATTTAGTGTTTTATAGTGCATACAACAATTTGTCTGGATTTCATTGTCCTTTAACCGCTATATAACTGTAATCTATCATTATTATTATTATTAAATTACAACATCGTGAGAAACAGTGCACTTTATAACATTAAAATAATTATTTAAGTCCCACAAGAACCCCCTCTTACCATTTGACATTGCACGTGTGTAGTCCAAAGTCCAAAGTTATGAAAAACATGAAATAATCAAAGTTGTGTAATTAATGACTCACCAAATGTTTATAACTTTAGACATCTTGGTAACATAATGTAAGCAAATAGGCTCAAAGCAAACACAATTATAGTTTTAATTATCTCGTTATTAAAACGATCAAGGATGATGGCCCACATATTTGTGGTTTGGTAGTCCTACATATAAGCAAGAATGTAATGAGAAAGAGCATTTATAAATGTGTATTATTTGAGCCATATTTTGTTACTGTACCTACATGTACTTTAATGATTTGTTTAAATGATTTTTATTAGTGCATATATACATCGCTATGAATTACGAAAAGCCTTGAATTGGCAACACACTGTCACATTTTCAAATCAGATTTTTGTTGTAAATCAGTAAATGTTTTTCTTGAATTTTAATAGACCAAATATTTTTCATCTGTATTGATGTTATAAAAAGGTAGCAAAAAATTAGGAGTTGCCAATTTTATTAGGGAAATATCACGATCAATTTTGTCTTGAAATAGCTCTTGTCCAGGATGGGTTAAGGAATCCAAACAGAATAGCTATTTTATTCACACAAAAAGTTAACTCGGGCATTGTTTTTTTTTAAATGGTTACCAAAAGAGACACACTCAAGCAACAAGGAAGTTGATTTTTCTCGCATTTATTTTACCTTTATTATGTTATCTATGTTGATAAAAACACAATTTCATGCCAATTTTTGTAACATTTGCCATGTGAGTAATTAGGGCGGAGCATCAATCAAAGTGGCCTGTAGTACAGGCAAATATGGAGGCTGCCATTTTACTTTTTGGAATCCTTGATTTTTAATTGTCCTTGAAAAGATGTGACGTCAATAGTGAACAAATAAGCTCCACCTCTTTCTGTTTATAGCTCACGCAGCTTGCAGGGTTTGTGCATAAACAAATGGAAAAATGAGAGTCAACCAAAAGAAAGAGGAGTAGCTTATTTGTTTGCAATTGACGTCACATTTTAGCATGAACAATGCAAAATCCAGGTTTAAACAAATACAATAGCAGCCTCCGTACCATGTGTGATGAATATTATTGTGAGCCCGTACTACAGGCCACTTTGAATGCTGCACTTCCCTTGGTCACAGGGTAAATGCTAGAAATATTGGCATGACTGGAAATTGTGTTTTTATGTATACCGTAAATCTCCGTGTATAAAACGCAAATTTTCAAAGTTGGGGGTGCGTCTTATACACAGGTACAGCCAAAAAAAAAAAAAAAAAAAAAAAAAAAAATTTAATAATTTTTTTTTGACACCTTGTAGTCATGTTTAGTCCTGTCTATGGCATGACAAGAGCTTGCTGTCAAATGTAGCATTCAGCAACTTATACATTTTCTCACATACAAAATATTGGTTAGTTAAAAAATTGCAAGTTTATTGAGCAAGTAACACTGCTGCTAATGAATATTCATACATTCGTGAGCAGCAGTACTCATTTTCTAACCAGTGGTTATACATTTTTCTGATATTAAAAATCGTTGTTAGTAATTTTAGTTAAGCATCATCAATATTCATATATATGCTGCTCATGAATATTCATATATTACTAGTTACTAAATGTTACTACTCAATAAAAGTGCATTTTTGGTACTAACCACTATTTTTTGTGTGAGAAAATGTATATGTTGATGAATGCTAGACCAGTGGTTTTTTTTTTTTGCTGTCAAAGTTGGGGGTGCGTTTTATACACGAGTGCGTCTTTAATATACACAGGGATTTACGGTATATTAGAGAACACAATCAAAAGTCTATTGTTGGTAGGGAAACTTATAATTTAAAGCCAAATAACAGCATTGGGAAAGTTACAGAAAACATCTATATTCTTAATATTCTTCTCTTATTCTGTTTGGGTGCAGTCCACCAGCGCAGTGTATTTTTCGTACCTTGGGGGTGCTGTGCGTATGTACAATGTGGTGCTCTGCATTTATGCTATAACTACTATGTGCAAGTACAAATCTTGTTTGCTCTATCCTCTGCACCTCCTGTTTGAAGTGGTCAGGCGAGGTGCAGATGGTGGATTCTGGCAGGGAATTCTACAGTCTAATTGCACAAGGAAAGAAGGATGTTCGATATGTCTGGGTGCGTGAAAATGGAACTTGGAACCTCTGGCTATGACCTCTGAGGGAAGCGCTGGCTATGACCTCTGAGGGAAGCGCTGGCTATGACCTCTGAGGGAAGCGCTGGCTATGACCTTTGAGGGAAGCGCTGGCTATGACCTCTGAGGGAAGCGCTGGCTATGACCTTTGAGGGAACCTCTGGCTATGACCTCTGAGGGAAGCGCTGGCTATGACCTCTGAGGGAAGCGCTGGCTATGACCTCTGAGGGAAGCGCTGGCTATGACCTCTGAGGGAAGCGCTGGCTATGACCTTTGAGGGAAGCGCTGGCTATGACCTCTGAGGGAAGCGCTGGCTATGACCTTTGAGGGAACCTCTGGCTATCACCTCTGAGGGAAGCGCTGGCTATCACCTCTGAGGGAAGCGCTGGCACAGGTGACTGAAATGAGGTAGTGGTTTCAAGGAGTATCAACCAGAGAGTTGAGCATTCGATGTATCAACATGTCTATTTACATGGTCAAACTAATTGATCATTGATATTGTTGAAAAGGTATTAAAAAGGGCTTGTGTTCTGAACCTTAATATCATTGAATGCATTAATATCGTTTGAAACATTAATGTACACCGCTAGTACGCGACTGATATTGGTCCTAAATTCACCGCCCGTTCGCCCCTCTCCGCCAGGCTAGGTATTGGTCGACAAGACAGCATGCCGTGCACGTGTCACGTGCACTGGCATAGCTTCTGCATGCAGCTTATATATTTGTATTGAAACCCTGGTAAAAGTGTTTTTATTTCGAACATTTTATGTATATTCTTTTACATGGTAGGTGATGAAGCATATTTTTCATTTTGTATGTGTGGGGCGTTTCCAAATACTGTTATTCGTTATTTGGCTTTAAGGGAAAGTCAATGGAAGGGAGAGTGAATATCTGACAAAAACAAAACAAACATTTTGTTTTTGTTTAAATACAGGAAATTAATCATTCGGATTGGTAAAAGAAAAAATGGAGACTTCATTCTGTTCATCACATATCATGACCACAGATTTTAACCGATCAGTTAGGTTTATGACTCCTGACCCAACTGTTGCCCAAACTTTTAAATTTGAACTGTTCTCCTTATGGTGTGCGAATTTGTCCATACTTTTAAGTGGGAATTCCCTTCTCTCGTTAATAAGGTTAATCTTTGTAAATGAATACCTTTAAGAGTGTACCACATAAACGGTGGAACCTTGTTATAAAAAGAGCTCTGATCTAAAAAAAAAAAAAAAAACATCAACGCCGCCTCTTCAATCAAGGTACTGTTACTGGTACACGCTCTTTACATTATTTATTCATTACCCCAATAAAACATGACACCTGTTATAAAAACAAGGCAATGTTATGGTCATGTTTACAGTAAAGGCAACACACATACAATACATGGTCCATGGCCAAGGTTTTTTTTTAATACTGGCGACGAAAGAGTTAATGAAAAAAGACAGGCAATTTATATTAAAGGGACTTAGTAACATTGTCCAAATCCTCAAAATAAAATTTTAATTCTAGCGGCTCCCTTATACCTTGTTGTATTCGTATTAACAATAAAATCATGGGACAGGTTTCGGTTTTTCAAATTTCCCTTTCGTTACAAAGATATGTATGATTGAAGTATTCAGATAAGAAAAACTCCGGGCGAGTTTTTCTTCCGTGTACAAAGTGAGTGCAGTGAGTTACTGAATATCACTTTGCATTTTCGCTCATTACTTTGCCATACAATGTCCATTTGACTTGAAATTTTCACACAATACCCTGTGGACATATGAGATAACAACAATATACATTGCATCAACCATTCATCGCTTTTTGCACATGTCAACAAAGTTACTAGATCCCTTTAAAGGTTTTCGGACATATCCAAAGGCATGTGACTTCTGTTTATCTGTATTAGTATACACATCAAATATGTGTAAACCTTTTTTATATTTGAAACATTTTAGCAATTATTTCTTCATTTTGCTAAGCCCCTCCGCTTAAAAAAGTCTCCTTACAGTAAAATTCCCCTTGTAGAACACCATCTGTCAATCACTACTCAGTTACAAACAATAAACAGTGCAATGCACATTCGCCCGAGCTAAGCATCTGCTCACAATAACATCACACGTTTGAACACAATACCAACTCACACACTTTCACTTGCATTAGTAGTTGCTATGTACATGTACATGTAAGAAAAGCTAAACCATCATTAGGACAAGAAAGGCACTGACAAAATATTGTATGAAAGCATGCAGTGCATGCTATTGTTCTTTTTGTACCATTTGTCTTTTGGTCATCAGGCATAGCCCGGAGCACACGTGCCTGAGATTGTTCAAGACTTGATCGTACAGTCCGAACAAACCACGGGCGTAGCGAGTTACATAGGTCTATTCAACTGGGGGGGGGGGGGGGGGGGGGGGATGGATGAATAGATCATCCCCCCCCAGTTGAATGGGTATCAATGACATGTCTACGCCCGTGGAACAAACGTAAGCATGATGAGAAATTTCATAATCATGTTTGGCTGCACGTGATACAAGTGATAAGTGCGGTACCTACACAGATGGATTTCATGGGATCCAATGGGCATAAAATACCCAGTCATGAATCCAAAGAAACGTTTGTCTATAGATCCCAAAGGCATAGTTTTATTGTCCTTTAAGCAATTGGACATGGAATGGCCCCACAGTACTATCATTCTTCATACCGAACATATGGGAGGACTTGGCCACCTACATACATGTACCTTAAACCGGGGTGACTTTGGCCACTTTTTGAGAAGGATGTATTTTCATCAAGCCTTACTTTTTTTAACAAATTTCAGATTTTTCTAAAAAGTTCTCCCAGCGGCCAAAGTCAGCCCGGTTTCTAGCGAAAGGGAACAGGACCTCAAAATCATTGCCTTTCAGCCTGATAGTACATAGAAACGGCAATATACAGTTGTTAACTGGTGGTGGAGGGAATATCACGGAATGTTCCATCCGAGGGATTTTAAATGCTATTGAGGGAAGATTATAAGTCCCGAGCAAAGTCGAGGGACTTATTTTCTTCACGAAATAGCATTTTAAATCCCGAGGGAACATTCTGTGATTTTCCCCCGACAACAAAGTTAACAACTGTTACATGTATATCATCTGGCTAAATCCGTGGGCTAATACACATTCATTGCATTGAAACTGAAATCAGCCCAAAACAACATACGGTACGTGCGCGTGTACGTGTACATGTACTTTTGGTTCTCATTGTGACGTCATAATACAATCTCTTTTGCAGCGCGCAGCCATGCGGGTGATATACCTCTGTGGCCATGTGTCATACAAAAATGATATGCCAATCACGTGACCGTGTTTAGCCAATCAATGATGCGTATTTTACTAAGTCAGATGATATTACATTATATGCGCGAGCAGTAAGTTAAAACTGACAGATTTTACCTGTGTGACACCTAGATGTGTTCTCTCGTCTGTAGGGAACTACATCAAAAAATGAATGTCTTACCAAATTCAATGCCATCATATGATCTGTCCTTATGTGACCTGAAACTTGTCAATGCAATATGGCTGTCCAGCTTCCACAGCATCCTTGCCACGTACTTGCATGTGGTCTGCGGCAAGTATGCTGCAGGTCTGCGGCAAGTATACCATAGAAGTATGCGGCAAGTATGCCCGCACAAAATTTTGCTATGGGATATCTCGCCATGTTGGATGCTACTTTGATTATACACAATACCGAGTACAACCGTCTTTCGAAAAGCGTGAATGCGCAAATCGCTTTATATACAAAGCAGACGTAGACTGAGTCCTAGCTGAAACTTAGCAGAATACAAGCCAATGAGTGATTCGACAAGGAATGATCCAATACTCATGAAAAACAGAGATTTAAGAACAAATATGGCGCCTTACCGAATTCAATGCCGTCATATCTCGCCATGTTGGACGCTACTTCGACTGCACACAGCACCGAGTAGACGGCGATGGAGTACTGCGTGTGCGGCAGGGTGACCCGACTGACCTAAGCATCTAAGCATCTGCTCACAATAACATCACACGTTTGAACACAATACCAACTCACACACTTTCACTTGCATTAGTAGTTGCTATGTACATGTACATGTAAGAAAAGCTAAACCATCATTAGGACAAGAAAGGCACTGACAAAATATTGTATGAAAGCATGCAGTGCATGCTATTGTTCTTTTTGTACCATTTGTCTTTTGGTCATCAGGCATAGCCCGGAGCACACGTGCCTGAGATTGTTCAAGACTTGATCGTACAGTCCGAACAAACCACGGGCGTAGCGAGTTACATAGGGTCTATTCAACTGGGGGTGGGGGGGGGGGGGGGGGGGGATGGATGATAGATCATCCCCCCCAGTTGAATGGGTATCAATGACATGTCTACGCCCGTGGAACAAACGTAAGCATGATGAGAAATTTTCATAATCATGTTTGGCTGCACGTGATACAAGTGATAAGTGCGGTACCTACACAGATGGATTTCATGGGATCCAATGGGCATAAAATACCCAGTCATGAATCCAAAGAAACGTTTGTCTATAGATCCCAAAGGCATAGTTTTATTGTCCTTTAAGCAATTGGACATGGAATGGCCCCACAGTACTATCATTCTTCATACCGAACATATGGGAGGACTTGGCCACCTACATACATGTACCTTAAACCGGGGTGACTTTGGCCACTTTTTGAGAAGGATGTATTTTCATCAAGCCTTACTTTTTTTAACAAATTTCAGATTTTTCTAAAAAGTTCTCCCAGCGGCCAAAGTCAGCCCGGTTTCTAGCGAAAGGGAACAGGACCTCAAAATCATTGCCTTTCAGCCTGATAGTACATAGAAACGGCAATATACAGTTGTTAACTGGTGGTGGAGGGAATATCACGGAATGTTCCATCCGAGGGATTTTAAATGCTATTGAGGGAAGATTATAAGTCCCGAGCAAAGTCGAGGGACTTATTTTCTTCACGAAATAGCATTTTAAATCCCGAGGGAACATTCTGTGATTTTCCCCCGACAACAAAGTTAACAACTGTTACATGTATATCATCTGGCTAAATCCGTGGGCTAATACACATTCATGCATTGAAACTGAAATCAGCCCAAAACAACATACGGTACGTGCGCGTGTACGTGTACATGTACTTTTGGTTCTCATTGTGACGTCATAATACAATCTCTTTTGCAGCGCGCGCCATGCGGGTGATATACCTCTGTGGCCATGTGTCATACAAAAATGATATGCCAATCACGTGACCGTGTTTAGCCAATCAATGATGCGTATTTTACTAAGTCAGATGATATTACATTATATGCGCGAGCAGTAAGTTAAAACTGACAGATTTTACCTGTGTGACACCTAGATGTGTTCTCTCGTCTGTAGGGAACTACATCAAAAAATGAATGTCTTACCAAATTCAATGCCATCATATGATCTGTCCTTATGTGACCTGAAACTTGTCAATGCAATATGGCTGTCCAGCTTCCACAGCATCCTTGCCACGTACTTGCATGTGGTCTGCGGCAAGTATGCTGCAGGTCTGCGGCAAGTATACCATAGAAGTATGCGGCAAGTATGCCGCACAAAATTTTGCTATGGGATATCTCGCCATGTTGGATGCTACTTTGATTATACACAATACCGAGTACACCGTCTTTCGAAAAGCGTGAATGCGCAAATCGCTTTATATACAAAGCAGACGTAGACTGAGTCCTAGCTGAAACTTAGCAGAATACAAGCCAATGAGTGATTCGACAAGGAATGATCCAATACTCATGAAAAACAGAGATTTAAGAACAAATATGGCGCCTTACCGAATTCAATGCCGTCATATCTCGCCATGTTGGACGCTACTTCGACTGCACACAGCACCGAGTAGACGGCGATGGAGTACTGCGTGTGCGGCAGGGTGACCCGACTGACCTTGGCTCCGCCCCTTTCAAAGATGTCTGCCGCCCTCGACCACGCCTCCAGAACATCTTGGCTCAGTCCCGGGGCATGGTACTCCTGTATAAATCAGGATCGGGGAAAAGAAATTGTGACTAAAATGGTTTACTTAAAACCTCTGTGGCCGAGAGCATGATCATGACCCAGGACCAGCCCTAGTTCCACTGATCTCTAGATATGCTTGTGTAATCCTGTGCGGTTGAATGAGTAAGGGCGGTATGTGTGCCCTGCTACGTTTTGTTGATTTGTACTGTATGTTATTCTAGCATATTGACATCGATGAGTTAGAGCCAATGATGCTAATTACCATGGTAAATGTCGCTGGTCCGTAATCGGGCCCCCCGTTCCCTGGGTGCTAAATTAACCAGCAAGAATCCACTTGATACCCTAGTCAAACCAGCAAGAATCCACTTGATATCCTAGTCAAACCAGCAAGAATCCACTTGATATCCTAGTCAAACCAGCAAGAATCCACTTGATATCCTAGTCAAACCAGCAAGAATCCACTTGATATCCTAGTCAAACCAGCAAGAATCCACTTGATATCCTAGTCAAACCAGCAAGAATCCACTTGATATCCTAGTCAAACCAGCAAGAATCCACTTGATATCCTAGTCAAACCAGCAAGAATCCACTTGATCTCCTAGTCAAACCAGCAAGAATCCACTTGATACCCTAGTCAAACCAGCAAGAAACCACTTGATATCCTAGTCAAACCAGCAAGAATCCACTTGATATCCTAGTCAAACCAGCAAGAATCCACTTGATATCCTAGTCAAACCAGCAAGAATCCACTTGATATCCTAGTCAAACCAGCAAGAATCCACTTGATATCCTAGTCAAACCAGCAAGAATCCACTTGATATCCTAGTCAAACCAGCAAGAATCCACTTGATATCCTAGTCAAACCAGCAAGAATCCACTTGATACCCTAGTCAAACCAGCAAGAATCCACTTGATACCCTAGTCAAACCAGCAAGAATCCACTTGATACCCTAGTCAAACCAGCAAGAATCCACTTGATACCCTAGTCAAACCAGCAAGAATCCACTTGATATCCTAGTCAAACCAGCAAGAATCCACTTGATACCCTAGTCAAACCAGCAAGACTGAACCCCAATGGCCTACCCTAGTTTTTCCGTCCAAGATGCTGGGAAACAGTCAGTATCTAGCAAATTTCCATGACATTTTGTTTCATGTGAAACGGAGCCGAAATTAAAAGTATCCTACATGTAGTACTGTTCCACTCCGAAACTTGATCTGCATCATTTTGTTTCCTGCCAGTATTCTGCTAAATACCTTCCGGATTTCAAACAGAACAGGAATAGGAAGGAGATATATGCTATAGTGAGACTATTCGACACCAAATCAAACCCGAATTAACATATTGGGGGTGGTGTTCATTTGCTGTCCGTTTCAGTTCAGTCTATTAAATCAGGGTGCTGTCATGTTCAATGGGATTTTGATTTAGACTCCCATTTTAAAGGGGACCACCAGGCAAAGAACAACATTCGTTCGCTCTGCACACATTAGTCTTCGCAATTCAGACCGCATGAACACATACTTTAGAATGGTGATGCATTTTCCAATTATATATTTTTTTTCTGGAAACATATTTTTGTGAACTCGTTGATGGAATGGAATACTAAAGATGTTATCATTCTTTAACCCTATCAAGCCCAAGCTATTTTGGCATTCCCAGGCCCAAGGGGGGACTCATAGGGCCCCCCCTCTCTAATTTCTTTATTATTCAATCAACCACTTTCATATTTGGCACATGTGTCAAGCAGGTCAAGCTCTACAAGTTCAAATCATAAACATTTTTAAAGGTCACCATATGAGGGCGCTATTTACGATAATATGATAAAAAACATAGAAAATGTCAGAATATAGAAATTTGGAGCTGTTTTTGCCGAATGGACTGTTATCAAGGAGGCAAATTTAACTTTTCAACATAATTATGTAATATTACATATTCTGGAACATAGATCAGGACATTTCTGTGGAGTTTGATGGGATTTAGAGGCCCATTAGGTCCGCAAAGTCATTGTGAAGGTGACCTTCACATCTTATCATACACTTTACAGTACATGATAATTTAGGTATGCGATTTCTGTAATTTTTACCCTATAAACTTAAACCAAATGGATTTCTTTCATATCAAAATGTTTGTTGACATCATAAGAAACCCTTATTAGCAGATTTTAATCACAAAAATATCCTAAAAATATATAAAAACTGTATATGACTTAATTCTTATTATATTCATTGTTTTGCGTCATTTTGTCTTTAAAAACAAAGAAAAACAAAAGAAATATCCATGAAATTTTTTTTTCAGATAATGACAACCTGTTACTGATCATATAGATTATATAAATAAACGGATTCATGTCAAAGCCTGGACAGTACAATGAATTTACACATATTACACTAATTTTGTGTAATATAATGACCATATAAAATCACTTTCACTAAGTTTACTAGATAATGTTACTAATTGAAGATGAAAATACCATGTCAATACCTTGGGTTGTGTATGGAAAGGTTGTTAATTCAAATTTTGAAGAAAAAAAATGGGAAAATTATGAGAAAATTTAGTTTTTTTAGAAATTTTTATTATTTCTATTGTTTTCCGCCATTTTGTTCTTGAAAAACAAAGAAAAACAAAGAAAAAACAAAAACAAAGTGAAATATATTTTCTGATATTGTGACTTTACTTTTGTACAGTTTATACATTTCAAATAGAAAACACTTCAGAAATTTACACGATTTACTTGTTTAGTGCAAGAAAAACAAAATAAGTCTTAAATTGACAAACATGCCTTTCAGAAAGTGGTTACCATGGCAATGGGAAAAACCTGACACTTTTAAATTTCATACCACAATGTTCCCTATAAAATTTTAGGAAAAGTCACCTAATTTGGTGAAAATTGGATGAAAAATGTGGGCGTGGCAGTAAAAAATATGGTAGGGGGGCTCATTCAGCCCCCCCTTGGGCTTGATAGGGTTAATAATAAGAATATTATTTTTGGGTGGTGGTACCCTTTAAAGAATCTGCTTTGAACAACTTGGAAACATTTGGAAACATTTCTATTGTTCCCCTAAAACTTACGTTCGGCCGCCACCCAAACGACATCACCCAGAACGATCCCGACTTTGTTTGGTTTGGTGTCGGTCTGGGTTCGGTTCAGCGGTATGACTGGGTCATGACCAATTTCCTTTGAACTTCTTGTGAAGTTCACACGAGTAGCTTTATAATCCCATATTGAGTCTACAATGAACGGTAGCTTGATAGTTCAAAGTCAAGTGCCAATACTATTCATTCATTACTTGTCTAAATATGTGCATTTAGGAGAATACATCAACAGATCTAATAATAATAATAATCTCGATTTATATAGCGCCTAATATGATTGATAATCATCTCTAAGCGCTTTACAATGATAATATTATACATGGTATACAGAGGGTTATTTAAATCACGTTTTCAATAATTTAAATAAATTTCCCCCAAATAAATATACTGTAGATTAGTAATACTCATTATTCCTAAGAAGTGTTAACTTATGTATCACCACAAAACTTAAGTCTTATTTTGATTGTCATTTACTCCTAGAGATAGTGTCCAGAATAAACAAAATACATCAAAATACTATTTGTTTTCCTTCTAATTATAATTTCAACTTTTGTTAGTATGATTCATTTCTTATTAAACTGTGTGGTAAATATATAATTATTATTTAGAGTGTAAATCCCACCAACACTGCCTTTAAAACCCGTGTGAACAGAACATGCACATTATTTTACGAAAAAAAAATTTCAGACAACATCAAGGAAGTCTAGCTGCCTTTGTAACATAACATGCAGTGCAGTCACGGTAAGAAAATCACAATAGTTTGATGTTTCAATATCGAAAGGACTTTGAATTGCCCTTCTGGAAAACAAAACTGAATCTTGTGCAGGAAATTTGTTATCTATATAATATGAGACAATTATCATACTTGAACATAGCCATGAACATTATTTATGACTTAAAGGGATCTAGTAAATTTGTTGACATGTGCAAAAAGTGATGAATGGTTGATGCAATGTATATTGTTGTTTATATCTCATATGTCCACAGGGTATTGTGTGAAAATTTCAAGTCAAATGGACATTGCATGGCCAAGTAATGAGCGAAAATGCAAAGTGATATTCACTAACTCACTGCACTCACTTTGTACACGGTTTCAAAACTCATGGGAGTTTTTTTTATCTG
Organism: Echinarachnius parma; assembly: GCA_037951105.1. Classification (NCBI taxonomy): domain Eukaryota; kingdom Metazoa; phylum Echinodermata; class Echinoidea; order Clypeasteroida; family Echinarachniidae; genus Echinarachnius; species Echinarachnius parma. The sequence goes on along the minus strand of JBAMJV010003835.1, from coordinate 19,627 downwards.
AATACTTCGATCGTACATATCTTTGTAACGAAAGGGAAATTTGAAAAACCGAAACCTGTCCCATGATTTCATTGTTAATACGAATACAACAAGGTATGAGGGAACCGCTAGAATTAAAATTTTATTTTGAAGATTTGGACAATGTTACAAGTCCCTTTAAATTTTACTAAGACTAAATTTACAATAATCCATCCGAAACTAACTCAAATTTATAAACGATACTAAGTCCCTTTAACACGGACTAGCACTTCCATTGTGTTCTTTCTAGTAATAAGCATTAATGTTCATTAGTGAAGGACTCTACAACTATAGAAAGCAAATTCAAAAGACTCTCAGTTTTTACACGATTAGGGGTTCATGATCCAAACTAAACTTGGCTGTGAGTAATAATGACAAGTGTTAAACTGTAATTGGACCTTTGTATGGAAATGTATTGCTGCTTAAAGGGAATCAACATCCCAAAAATAATTTTCTAATAATATGAAAGGGAATAGTTTGAATAGTCCATTCTTCCAAAAAGTTCAGAAAATATGTAGATTTCCGGAAATATACATCAAAACTTGAAACTCACTATCGTACTAAATCATGTGTTCATGTGTCTGCAAGAGAACACTAAAGGTGTAGTCACATATCACCGTATATCGTAAATGATGGCTGACGGCTAGAAAGCATGTGTGACCTAAAATATGAAATTTAAACAAAATAGGATGCTTAAATTTTAGTAAGTATAGGATGTATGATGATGTGAACTTTATATATGACGTGCATAATGTTGAAGTCTTTCAGGTGTAACACAAAGGATTTTATTAGGATTATGTTACCCAAGGACAACAGGTCAAATGGCATCGGTCACGTGTGTGACTTTGCACGGGAGCACTTTTAAGGAAAACTAATTTCAACTCAATTTCATTTTGGAAATCCTGTGAAATATGTAAATATTTAATTTATGTAAATTATGAATATGTAAATTTATGCAAATGAGTAAGAAATTGTCTAAATTCAATATAAATCATATTATCTCATATAACCTTGGACATTGACCTTTCCAATAATGGAATAAAACAACTGGAAAAACAAACTTTATGTTTTCCAAAAAAGTTTCACTTTTCAAAGAATGGCCCCAAATAACATAATCCGGTGGTGAAAGTAATTCTCCATTGCTGCATGCAAAAAACATTCTGCCGTATAGAACAAGATACATGGCCTGACAAAGAATGCAGTCACCGAACAAGAGATGGACAAGAAACGCATACGAACAGAGATGGACTGATTGACAATGTGGCTCTCCGTCAGGAACCCTTCTAGGCTATTAGGTGATATGTAACAAGGGCTTATCATCTAACTATCTAGTTACTGTGAAATTGGACAATTTGGGAGAGTCTGCAAATACGTGAATGGCCCTTTAACCCTTTCCTGCGGGACCCTGGTGGGCTATGTACAAAATATATGGGGATTTCAGAATCTCAAAGGGAATGGGTTAAAAATGCTTACTTGTGGTATTCCCACATGCAGGCCAGACACAATGGATGTCCTCTGGGAGGGAGATTGGTCCAACTGAGTCGAATACTGTCAGTGGTGGAATTTAATATCAACAGTCCAACAGTCCTTCTCAGGACTCTCCAAACCCTCCCTTCTTACATGGTGCTACCACAAGCCTACTGTGTATCTACATCAACATGGAAACTGGATACTTATAAACAATATTTAATAGGAACCTATGAACAAAGTCTATGGGGATTTCAAAATTTTGTAGGGAGTGGGTTAAAACATAACAGTCCATGGTGATTATTTTGAGAATATTGAAAGGAGCAGTTAAGAATGCTTACTTGTGGTATATCAGCCATGCATGCCAGACACATCCATGTCCTCTGGGTACTAGGATACTGTGGTGGAATCTAATACCAACAGTCCAACAGTCCTTCTCAGGACTCTCCAATCCCGCTCTTCTTACATGGTGCTACCACAAGCCTACAGTGTATCTACATCAACATGGAAACCGGTACTTATAAACAAGATTAACGGAAAAGTGCTTACTTGTGGTATTCCCACATGCAGCCCAGACACATCAATGTCATCTGGGAGGGAGATGGGTCCAACTGAGTCGGATACTGTGGTGGAATCTAAGGGGTCGTGTCCAGCGATGACATCTGAAGAAGAGAAGAAATATCAACAAAATTGTTATGTATCAAAAACAAAACAAATGTACACTAAATATGTGGAAGTTGCTTCACAAGGATTTTACAATGGACCGAGATACCACCCAACAGCCAGACTGACTGTAAGCATACCCCCATTACAATTGTGATCAGTGGGATTTAATAACGTTACTTACATAATAGTCCCATCACTCTTACTCAGTGTACACAGACAGACAGACAGACTAACAAACAGATTTAGACAAACATACATGACTGTTTACCTAAGATTACAGCAACATTGTCCACTGTGTGTGCAAAGATGCCTAGTATAGTACACCAAGAGAGTTGACTAGCGGGATCAGGCCATGCCAAGAACACAGTCCATAAGAAGGCTTAATACACACGAAATCGCATAAAATCATAAGCTCCTCTCTCTCACACACATACAGACAGACAGATAGACAGACAAACACGCAAGATTGTTTACCCAAGACTAGAGCAACATTATCCAAGTCTGTGCATGCAAAGATGCCTGGTACGTCGAGAGAGTTGACTACCGGTATGAGGCCATTGTCTGGAACACAGTCCATAGGATGGCTTCAAACCAACCACACAGCTGATAGACACTACCAACTCTCTCTCACGCACAGACATACATACATACATACAGACAGACAGACAGACAGATGGATAAACGCTCACGACTGTTTACCTAAGACAAGAGCAACATCGTCCACTGTGTGTGCAAAGATGCCTGGTACGTAGACCTAGAGAGTTGACTAGCGGTATGAGGCCATGTCTGGAACACAGTCCATAGGAAGGCTTCAAACCAACCACACAGCTGATAAGACACTAGCTCCTCTCTCTCACGGACAGACATACATACATACATACATACATACATACAGACAGATAGACAGACAGACAGACAGACAGACAGACAGACAGACAGACAGACAGACAGACAGACATACAGACAGACAGACAGACAGACAGACATACATACATACATACATACATACAGACAGACAGACAGACAGACAGACAGACAGACAGACAGACAGACAGACAGACAGACAGACAGACAGACAGACAAAACACTCATGATTGTTTACCTAAGACTAGAGCAACATTATCCACTGTGTGTGCAAAGATGCCTGGAACATCTAGAGAGTTGACTAGCGGTATGAGGCCATGTCTGGAACACAGTCCATAGGAAGGCTTTAAACCAACCACACCACAGAAAGATGCTGGCCCATCTCCAACTCTCACAAACATACATACAGACAGACTGACAGACAGATAAACGCTCATAATTGTTTACCTAAGACTAGAGCCACATCGTCCACTGTGTGTGCAAAGATGCCTGGTACGTCAAGAGAGTTAACTAGCGGTATGAGGCCATGTCTGGAACACAGTCCATAGGAAGGCTTCAACCCAACCACACCACAGAAAGACGCAGGCAGCCTCACAGACCCTCCTGTATCTGAACCCAGAGCCCTGTTGGTGAGAAGAAAAAGAATTAAAAAAACAAATTAAATCCACCTGCTTGCCCATTCTCACTGTAACAGTTAAATCTCGTTTTATAAAACAGATAATACACGTTCTTAATTATCGTGCGTCAGTGTAAATGCAACACACTCTCAGTTTTGTCAGATGTACGCAACGCACTCGACTTATGCCTCATGCGTTGTGTACATCTGACAAAGCCTCGAGTGCGTTGCATTTATACAATCCACTCTAGAACGTGTATTATCTGTATATTAATGCATGAAATCTAAATTAATATTTCTAATGCCTTGAAACTGCATGTACATGCATTATAGTTTATTGTATTTGGTGTGCAGGAAGTACACAAATTTCAAATTAAACAACACACAAATTTCCTTTGGTATGGTTCAGCGCGAGACATTAATCACGCAACCACTTATACAGTACGACAACTTACGCCATACATGCTCCACTGGCCACTGCCACCGCACTTCCTCCCGAACTGCCCCCAGCAACGAACCAATCAGAATCACCGATGTCACTCTCATCTACCGGATGGCCGTGTTGTGCACTTTCTCTCGAGGTAATAGTCCTATCATTATCATCTCTATGGTTTCTACGGTAGGGGTATTTCCAGACGTTTCTCGTAGCCCCATGTAGACCCTCTGTAGTCCCACTCCTACAATAAAATGTTAAAGAAAAATTAGAAAATAAGCAAACTGCTAACTAAGTACAGGTGTCGATTTCGGGAGTATTTCCCTCCCGGGACTCGCAATAATTTTTCGGGCGAGTCACGGGTACCCGGAATTTACCCATTTGTTGATTTCGCTATCGGCATGTCGCGCCGCTGGGAAAACATGTTCATTCAAGTGACAAAAATGCAGCCTATTTATGACAAACTCGGGCGTTCAAAGAGGGAAAAAGGAAAGAAAAGAAAATGAGAGTGGGCAGATAACTTGGGCGTTCAAAAAGGGGACTTTTGCTTTTTTTTTCGGGATATCGAGTATCGATTTTTGCGCCCGGGACTCAACATTTTTCGGCGGGACCCGGGTACCCGTGACTCGTCAACAGCACTATAACTAAGATAAATGATTTATATGTGGGGGAAACACTACAATCACTAAATGCACATATGAATCAGCACAGAAGACCAAGCAGGGCTGTTGCATACCAGACTCTGCTCTGGACTTGGTATAAGAACTACTCTTTCAACACAATAAAAATGAGGGCTAGGCTCCAACTTATCCCACAGGGCCATCCGGGAGATGCCAAGTCATCCGTCACCTCCTGCCAATGAATAGTTGCGTGATGATCCATCCACAGCTTAGAGGGTGGAATTCACAAAGGAGGCTTACATAAACCATGGTCTACATCTATTTGTTTGGGGCCACAAGATTTGAGCTGGCAAAAACATTTCTTTTTTTAAAATGAAGTCTGCGAGTCTAAAACTAAGCTAACAATACTAAAATCACTTGAGCGTCAACTGTAGTTATATGGATAAATACAAATGGGTACCGTATTTGTCGGTGTATTACCCGCACCTTTTTTCAAAAAAAAAAAAAAAAAAAAGGGGGTGCGGTTAATACACAACCATATTAAATGCACTTTTTTTTTTTTTTTTTTTTTTTTTTTTTTAATTTTTTTTTTAGGGGGTGCGGTTAATACACCGGAGCGGTTAATACACCGACAAATACGGTAATCATTATTTCTGTGAATTGATAATTGATTATTGCTAATTAATTTAAATTTTGTTGTTATTTTACCTGCCTGAACGGGTCACAAAGCAAAGAGTTCATTTCTAGCATCGGTGTAACCATGGCAACTCACCCCATAGCAAACTCATCCAGGTTCGTCTTGCCCATCATTATTGCACCATGATCCAACAGCCTCTGTACAACTGTCGCTGTATAGGGAGGGGTGTAATCTGTGAAGGAAAAGTTGTACCATAATCATTCTTTATCCACATATATACTGTATATCACTAGCACTAGCACTTTTTTTGGGGGGGGTGGGCAAGTAAAATTTGAAGATTCATGAATTTACCCGAACAGGCTAGTACAGAAAAAAGTTGGAGTGGAGGCTTGTATATATAAAAGGTTTCAAGAAAAACAAATGACAAAGTTAATTGGTCTACCAGTCTGTTTCCTAGATCACAGGTAACACAAGACACACATAAGAAATACATGAAGAAAATTGTTATCACATTCAAAATATAAATGAAAGTATGAGAGGTATGAGAAAACCACTAGAGTTCTAGATTTGTGGATTTGGACAATGTTACTAGATCCCCTATAAATGAATACAAAATATTGTATTTTATTTGAAACCTTCATTGGCGAGTTTAAAGACCTTTAGAGAGGGAACAGGGAGGTATGTGCTAAACATCCCCCCCCCCCCCCCACAAGAAGACAGCAACAACATATAAATAATTTGACAAAAACAATAAAAACACTAGACTCAGTGCACTCATGGAGTGCATACCTCCGCCAACACTTGAATTTTCATGTTTGCGTGACTTTGACCTCAACTTCGTTGGCGGAGGTAAAAAATAGGCCGCCCGAAATTCCTAACGGTACCTACAATTTGTTTGCACTCAAACGATCGTCCTGGTGCATAGTGCACGGCAATTATCACTTCCTATTTTGTTGTGCACGTATCGGTGAGAATGGCGACAGACAAATTTAATAAGATTTCTATTTTTATCATTATGCCCTTAACTTTTGACCGTGAAAATTTAATGGGATCTATTCTAGATGAACATGAAGCTTCTACAAAAAATTGGTTGAGATATCTTTGAAATTGTGGGCAGGAGACTGGTGACGAACACACGAACAAACAAACAAACAAACAAACAGGACCGAATACATAACCTCCTCCAACTTCGTTGGGCGGAGGTGATATGGGTAACAAGTATTTATAAACAAATGAAGAAAAAACAACCACCAGACCACGCTACACAAAGTCTGTACATTACATAACTTGTCTCTCATTTAGAGACCGGAAAAGAAAACAAATGCTTACTGTGTAACATGTATGAGGCACAAGTTGTCTTCAAGTCTTTGGTGCTGAAGTTGTCTTTGACTGCGATGGGAATACCTGCAAGGGAGCCCACAGCTTCTCCTGAATTCAAAACAATAAAGAAATATCGTTAATAATATCGCTAATGAAATTTGTTTGTCTCGCAATGTATGGTCAACAAGGAATCTTAAAAAGATCACAACGTTTCGTGCGCCGCTGCAACACTTCGTCGCGCTTGCCGTAGAGTATATAAGCTTTTGCTTACAGCATATTTGTATCACCTGACGAAGTGTTGCAGCGGCGCACGAAATGTCGTGATCTTTTTAAGATTCCTTGTTGACCATACATTGCGAGACAAACGAATATCATTAGCGATATTATTAACGATACCATTTCAGCAATGAGTTATATATTTAGTCTTAATAAAGAAATACATGTATGTACCATAAACAGGAGCGACTTTGGCCGCCAAGGTGACTTTGGCCACTTTTTGAGATGATTTTTTTTTAATCAAGCCTCTTATTGTTTCAAATATATTCTTATAGGGAAATGTATGGAATCAGAAATTAATTCTTACGAGTGAGAAGTGATGAAAATACAGCCTTCTCAAAAGTGGCCAAAGTCACCCCACTTTATGGTACTTTATGAATGTTACGTTCCCAGACCAAGTTATCATTATTTTCTTCTAACCAGGGTTTTGGAATACATTATTAGAAGCGAGAATGGGAGATAAATGCTCAGAGTTACGTTTGGGCCAACCTTCTTCTGTATCATTCAAACCAGCAAAATTTATTGTCCGGGCACAGTTCTCGGCCCACTCCTCTTCCGTTCCCTTCGAGTTTGTGAGATCCCCATAGAATTTGTACACAACCCACCCGGATCTCGTAGTCAAGGGTTTAATGTACATGTATGTCAATGACCTTTCATGATGGACTGAACTGCAAGGTCAGCTTGTTTGTGGATGACTGTGTAGCAGTCTTCAACCCCATTTCATCATCAAACGACTGTGAAAAACACTTCAAAGAGACACAAAGCTCCTGGGGGGAGGGGTGTTTCACAGAGATCCTAAGTTGATCTTAGCACTAAGATGGTCTTAAATATTATGGAAAGCCATTAGTGTCTTGAAACATTTTTGTAAAAGTTATGTTGAAATGCATAAAATGTTGATTCAAATCATACATATTTTCTAATTATCAAAGAGATTTCATGAATTTTATGTGAAGATTATGAATCTCTTTGATAATTAGAAAATATGATTTGAATCAACATTTTATGCATTGCAACATAACTTGTATAAAACTGTTTCAAGACACTAATGGCTTTCCATAATATTTAAGACCATCTTAGTGCTAAGATCAACTTAGGATGTTTATGAAATACCCCCCTGGAGAATTTGTCATCTAAATGGCTCATGTCATTTAAACGTCGATCTGCCATTGGAGGGACATCTCTGTTTCAATAAACAAGACTAAAATGCAACATCAACAACGAATCACAACCCACTTTCACCATTTTCAAGAATCAACTGCTTCCAGAAGACATTTTTCCCAAACACAGCATGTGACTGGAACACACTCCCTTACATCAACTAAAGATTTAATGATATATGCAAGGCTCGACACTCGCACTGGCCCGCTGGCCCGGGGCCAGTTAAATTGCACTTGGGGCCAGCAAAATGTATAAAAGTCATATTTTAGTGGCCCGATCGGGCAAGCAGATTTTCAACCCGACATTGACAAAATGAAAAAATCTTGTTTTCTTTCATGTTGTGCTTCATCTGTAATCACAGGTTTGATTTAATAGGAAAGAGTGATATTTTGAATAGTAAAAAGCTTACTCATGAAATACAATTTTGGGGCCAGTAAATTTTCTTTCGGGCCACCAGAAAAGGGAAAGAAACTATTTCACTGGCCCAACCGGGCCACTGACTAAAAAGGTGAGTGTGGAGCCCTGATATATGTAAACAATTTCAGCCCCAAGCTTGATTGAAGTGGTCTTCTCCAATTGACCTCTATCACACCTCAGTTGAGTGATGTTCTAACCGGAAATTTTCAACATAGCCAACTATGAAACTGTGTAATTCTCTGCTGGACCTGCATGTTAAGTTCAACTATGTATATTCATAGAAAATGAAACTGTATTGGAGTCATCACTTTGTTGCATGAACACAATGATAATCACTAAAACTAGTGCTGTAACTGACCTTGATGATCGGATCGTTTGATCGGATCGGCAAAATTTTATCGATCTTCGAAATCGGATCGATGATCGAGATCGGATGATCGGCTAAAAACTAAAAAAAATTAAAATTAAAAAAAATATCGTTTTTTTTTCTTTGGAAAATGATCCCCCAAAAACACATTTTGGGAATATAAATGAATACCAAAGCAACATAGATCCATATTAATAAGCCCAAGGTAATCTTGTACGGGTATGCTTTCATTTCAAACTGATTACCTCTTCTTTTACAAAATTACTCACGCCAATTCTGAGCTTAGTCCCATGTGATTAATTTGGCGTAACCTTTCAGAAACACATGGGACTAAGCTCAAAATCGGCGCGAATAATTTTGTAAAAGGAGAGGTAATCAGTTTTAAATGAAAGCATACCCATACAAGATTACCTTGGGCTTATTCATATGGATATATGTTGCTTTGGTATTCATTTATATTCCCAAAATATGTTTTCTTTTTTTTTTTTTTTTTTGCCGATCCGATCTTCCGATTTTTTCTGCATGATCGGAAATCGGCAAAAACGGTCCGATCATGTATGATCGGATCGTGATCGGCATGCCAATCCGATGATCGGTTACAGCACTAACTAAAACGTATGAAAAATAGCGGCGCTATGGCTGCTAAATTTGATGAAGTATGATGAAGAAACGATCGGCTACCGAGGCCTTCTAAGTTCTAAGTCCTATTTTTGTCAAAAATTCCCAAACCAAGGTAAATCTGAACAGTCATATTTCCGTTAAAATATCATTAGAAATGCTGGTACTAAAATTGATTTACAAATTTTTATATTTCAGGAGCAGTTCTATTAGCATTTTTGTCACTACTTTTGAATGAACTGATTTTCAGGGCTGTGGCAAACCCCCTGTTAAGCCGATCGCAAAATCAACAACTCAAGAAAACGGCTGTTGCCCTCTCTTTTGCGAAAATATTGGAGTGTACATTACCTTCATTAATTTGTTCCTGGACTATTTGTGCCTCCTTCAGACTCTCCTCAAACCGTTGTGTGACAAACGCGTTCAGGTCTGGACTGGCCCGAGCTCTCTGGATGCACCTACCGCACAATTCCGAGACAGTAAGCCGTCCATCTTTGATCCGTCTTACAACCTAATTGTAGAGAAGAATAGAGAAAATAGAAGTTGTAGAAAGGAATAGAATATAAAACTAAAGATGTTGGAAAAACAACAGCTCTCCTCGTACCGTTGTGTGACAATGGCATTAAGATCTTGACTTGCTCAAGCACGATACCTTTACAGTAAGCTGTCCATCTTTAATCCGTCTTACAACCTAATTGTAGAATGGAATAGAATATGGAATTAATGATGTTTGAAAAAAATTAATAGCTCTCCCGGAACCTTTGTGTGACAATAATGTTCAACGGTTCGCTCATTGATTATAAATTGAGTCGAATTTGGTATGATTGTGAAGGTAATCTTGTACTTAACAAGCCTCGAGAAATTCAGATTTTTTGAATTTTTAAAAATATTTTTAAATCGAAATTGAAAATGAGAAAAATTCACCCTCCAAACCACCCCTGCAAGTCAAGGGGCTTACTGCGTAAGCCCCTTGCGACTGTAGTGGGAAATAACGGTATGACAATCCATAAGACTGGAATGACAAAACAGTTTCTTGCAGTTGCTTACTTTCTGCAAAATAAATCCGCTCAAATTTGTCATAAGGTAATACAAATGTGAATTGTTACGGCGGAATATGTGTGAAATCAAAATATACGCACCACAAAATTAGCGTAAAATTGATATTTTGTGCTTACCTCTGCTCGGCATCTGTCGCAGTAGACACATGACATGTAATACACGGGGCTCCGTGACTTTTGTATAGATCGTATATGGTTAGCTAAATTCAAGACACCAAGTCAAATATGTTGACAATTTAATTGGTTTTGTCCAAAAATAATCGCTGTCAGCTGCTATTTAATATAATCTATAAATATTATCAAACTAAGAAAACTAATTTAGATGCGTACTACTCCCAATTTTATTGATTTACAATCAATTTACAATGTCAACAAATTATAAAAAACATTGTGCGACTTGATCGAAAGGCTACATGTACCGTTATGCGGACTACCGGTATCAAAATCCGATTCAGCAGTCGCGTGTTGTTTGTATTGACGTCTCTTTAGTCGGATTACGCAGCAGTTCGCTACAGCGATCTCGGTAGTTGGCTTTGATAAAGCCCTCTACGTTCGATATACGTAAACGGCACATCGTAATTTTATCATCGCGCGCCCTACACTTCGATGACTGTGGTTAATTCAATGCTAGTAATCGCCGTGTGATATTCTGGACCGGAAAATATCACATTTTTACTGCAGGATTTTTACAAGGGAATATACAAATCGATTGGAAACGCTTTACATTGTTCTTGAGGTGAGTTTTTGACTTTGATGTTGTGTAGTTATTTTTATGAGCATTTTAATATAAAGTGGCATGATCGTATGTGGCCGTATTGTATGCATTTATATTGCGCCACATACGAAAAAGTCTACACCTGCCTCCAAACCAGGCCCAAATTCACCCCGATCTAGCCGCTTAGGTCGATGACGTGTGACGAGGGGGTGAATTCTCTGCTGTATCGCGGTATACGTCAGTTTGCATGCATTATTTTGTTTACAACGTCCATCGCTCGCTCGTTTTGCAACATCGGAAATGAAGAAACAAAAATCTAGAATTGCCCAATGTTAGTGTAAAAGTAGATATTTTATCGTATGAGTGGTTATTTTCCCAAAATTAGAGATTTGTTTGACAAATTGAGAGACGCAAATTGAACGTGCTAAAGCCGATTTGGGCGGGTGCTGCGCCCCCGCCCGCCGGGGCTATATTAAAATCATAATTATCTTCATACTCATCCAATTACCACGCACTCGCTCAGTCACACGATAATCGAACATAAACGTAAGTCACCTAGAACGGACTCCTCCAGAGCTCCGACGTGACTCGCCCGTCATCTCGCTCGGCGGACCGTTCCTTCAAACTCTGGGAATCCCCGGGATTCCCACTTCCAAACCCTCGGCTCCTCGTGGAGCCATTCTCTCTTGTGTGCCCGACAAACACACAGTTTACGGTACAATCAAGACACACAACGTGAAACACATAACATTTAGGTCCTATACAAAAACCTACTCAACTGGCTTCCCCAAACCTTCACCCTTTTTGTCTACCCGACAACCCGTTTTGGAATCCTCGATCCCACCGGCCCAGCCCCAACCTCGTGTCGTCGAAGATCGGAGCAACGCCCGCCCGCGGCGCACGTCTACTCTCTTCACGCTCGTAGGATGAACTGGCTCCATTTCGGCCATCCAGTACCGGTGCACGTCCGATCACGTCGCGCTCCTATGATGAACTGGCAACGAAACATGGCCGTCTTTTCCCGAAGTGCATGTTGCTCGTGCGTGCGTGACCGACCAGTTTGAATAGCCCGCGCTTGCGTCATGTATTCCCAATACATGCCGCTCGCGCGGGGGTACAAAGGTCGGCATGGCATGCACGAGAGCACTCATTGTCTACCGCCGCTGCGGATATACGGTCAGGTAGACTCGAGAATAACGCCAGTCAAGTGCCTCTTAAACGGGCATAGTACCCGTGAAATCAGTGACGGCTTCAATCCCCCTCGTTTAATAGAGCTTAGTTCCAGCGTGGAAATGAGCTCCAAACGTAAGGAATAGTCGCACTGATCTCACGGTATCCATGCCAGCAATTGATTTCCCGAACCCTCAATTGCTGCCAGGAACTGCCGAACCTGAATGGCCCTGCGATCTCCGAAGAGCAAACGCTAGGGCCACGTCCTAGTGAATGGCCCAATGTGATGGATGGCCCGCAATCTCCGAAGAGCAATCGCTTGGGCCTCATCACAGTGAACTTAGACTGTTGAATGGCCCCGCCCACTTTTAAATGGTAGGGGGTCCCATCAACTGTCCAACCCTTTAAAGGAACCCTTACCAGCCAGGAGTTGTCATATTGGACAATATCCTGGAACGAGTCAAGGCCCCTGTAAGGATTCGGGAGGATTCCTTCAAGGAGCATGTTTTTGTAAACTTACCCTGAAGGTCCTGCCTCTCCTTTTCGCTAATATACATATACTTGGATAGGGATCGGGTCCCCTATCAACAAGGTCTCTAGTCTCTTAGGAGCACAAGGGGTCCGCACACACTTCAAGCTCCTGAAAAGACCACCTGCAAAAACACTTGAGAAAACAATATAGAGATATGACAGGAAGATGTGTTGAATTCCAGTGAATTTCTTCTGGAATCCAAAACAAATCATCAACAGAAATTCTTCCTGTCAACCTCTAACAATTCAAGCAAGGAAAGAAGGGGTAAGTAAATTCTTTCTTCCCGCACCTGAAACCAATTAAACGTAGAACTTATTTAACTCCAACGGTTCCAGTCAGGATATAAAAAGACGGACTAATTCCTTCCGTCGAAGCCTGAACCCGTGGAAACTTAAAAGACGTCTAAATCACAAACAATCGGTTGAAACGGTTCAAATTAACATTTCAACCGAAACCATTCCAATCGACGTTTCCGCCTAAACAATTCTAATCAACGTTTCAGCCTATCACTTATCCAATAAAATCTAGCCAGTATTCTCCAGAACAGTCCAATGAATTCCTGTAGCGAGACTCAATAGAGCAATAGACCGAACAAACATAATGCAAAGTAGAACGACCAGCATCCTTAATCATCATAAATACTGCTCCTCAAATTGTATTTGCCGAATAATACAAATGAGCAGCACTCCTCAATAATAACTTATAATACATAACAAAATGCCTGAACTACAATCTCAATTGTGGTCGAAGGGGTAAGCTCTTTGCTGAAGCCTGGTTGCCTGCATTGAGGACAACCCGGGTCCTGTGCTTAGAGCCGGTTGACAGGCCCCAACAACTGAGTATGTGTTCTTCGGAGTACAGACAAACTCGCCTGCACAGGCTGAAACATCTCAGTCAGGAACAGCATTTTTATCAGGGCCATGCATGTTGGATCTGACCACGAATTGTGATCAAGAGCCTCGTGCCTGGTCCTAACGCAAATACCGCCCGATGAAACTGCCAGTCGATGCAATGATGTTGTCCACTCCATTAAACAAAGATAATTTAAAAGGAACACAACAATTTAAAAATGGCTTTGCCTTCCATTCCCCCTCCTCAAAGAAAAATTCTTTGCCAAGTGAGAATTTCAGGCAGCCCAGGTTCCTTTTAAATTCCGAACCTATCCGCTTACAGGGGTGTATTTACTTAATTCTCTCTTAAATCTATATACACAGAACATCACCCCTGCATTTCAAAACATAACAACACAAACGGCGCGATTGGGATAAGACTATTTCACTCCCTTATCCCATAATTTTCAAGCACCAAAATCTATATCGACTTATACACCATAAGAAAGGACTTATTCATTGCCTCTCTTACTTAACAAATCTATATAAAAAACTATGTGAACGATGTCTGTTCGTTCAACATCAAAATCTTCCTAAAAATCTTTATAGAAGAGCAATGCCTCCCCATAAATCAATTCAAACAAATAGAGATTCTTCTTGATCTCTAATCAAATCAAATAACGGAGGACCATTTGTCTGCTCAACACCAAATTAAAGCACGGAGTTAACTTCTCTCCAGGATCAACAAACGTCGTCCATCACCAACGGTAATCGTTGACTATTGTTAATCAAACATAAAACAACAAGTCATCTTGACTTATGAGAGAATTCATGTCTAACACGAATCTAAGGGCGAGCCATATTTCAATATCAGACACAAACACTCCAGGATTTTACAAATAGTCAAAGTGTCCAATTATAGGAAGTTCCTGCATTCACGTGAACACTCGAGCTAAAAACTCTGCTGGCGACCTTTTTAAATTTTACAATCATCTTTATTTATTCAAATCAATCGAATGTTACAAAGAAGGGTTGAAACCCAGGTCCATGGCAGAAGTTGAAAATAAATTCGCAGTCTGCAATTGGCAGGGTGAACAGGATAATACATACTGACAGAATAACTGGAATAGTTTACAAATTAATAAAACATACAAATATACACGATTTCTCGCAAATTTATATCAAACAAATTTTTATTCCCTTTTTAAAAATACAAACATGTGTATTTTAATTATGATTGAGTAACCCCCGCATCGGCACACTAAAACATTTCCGACAGTTTAAGACTTAAACATTGTAAACATTTCTTGAAATTGTACTCACACATTGAGAAAATAGTGCAGATTCCGATGCGATGATCAGATTTGCGATGTATCAATTATATTTTGAGATAGCGCCTTCGAACGCGCGCGTGGTTTTTTGGCTTCACAAGTTCGAAGTGTTTTTAATACCGGCACCCCCTCAACTCTCGTTGACAATGCACACAACTCCAAATTTCTTGTGCGATGTTAATTTTATTGGCATCATTTCACAAATTTACTCGTAGCGGACGATCTACGCATTATTTCTCCTCAAAATTGTTTTCGACCAGTTTAGTTTTTAAGGGTAGCGCGCATCATCACATGCGCGATTTTTCACAACACGCGCAAAAACAAATATTACGCGGTGTGCCGATATTAAAAACAGTGCCGATGTGTAGTACACCTACCATACTCCTTACAACTTTTCCTAAGTTTATTTTAATTTTTATCCAAAAAAGGTAAGTAGTATAATTATGCGATTATTCAAACAATAAATAACATATAATATCATTTTTTTAGCATTATTAATTAGCATACAATTTTTCAATAATTGCTGTAACCGATCATCGGATCGGCATGACGATCACGATCCGATCATACATGATCGGACCGTTTTTGCCGATTTCCGATCATGCAGAAAAAATCGGAAGATCGGATCGACAAAAAAAAAAAAAAAAAAAAAAAAAAAAAAAATCCGTTTTTTTTTCTTTGGAAAATGATCCCAAAAAACATATTTTGGG
Source organism: Echinarachnius parma (assembly GCA_037951105.1). Classification (NCBI taxonomy): domain Eukaryota; kingdom Metazoa; phylum Echinodermata; class Echinoidea; order Clypeasteroida; family Echinarachniidae; genus Echinarachnius; species Echinarachnius parma. The sequence continues at coordinate 3,807 of JBAMJV010003835.1, read as the reverse complement.
AATATAAATGAATACCAAAGCAACATATATCCATATTAATAAGCCCAAGGTAATCTTGTATGGGTATGCTTTCATTTAAAACTGATTACCTCTCCTTTTACAAAATTATTCGCGCCGATTTTGAGCTTAGTCCCATGTGTTTCTGAAAGGTTACGCCAAATTAATCACATGGACTAAGCTCAAAATCGGCGTGAGTAATTTTGTAAAAGAAGAGGTAATCAGTTTGAAATGAAAGCATACCCATACAAGATTACCTTGGACTTATTAATATGGATATATGTTGCTTTGGTATTCATTTATAATCCCAAATTGTGTTTTTTGGGGATCATTTTCCAAAGAAAAAAAAAACGATTTTTTTTTTTTTTTTTTTTTTTTTTTTTTTTTTTTTTTTTTTTTTTATAGCCGATCATACGATCCCGATCATCGATCCGATTTCGAAGATCAATAAAATTTTGCCGATCCGATCAAACGATCCGATCATCAAGGTCAGTTACAGCACTAATTTTATACCAAATAGTCTTTCAACTTTTCAAGTAATTTTTTTCTTCTGAATGCTGAAAATGAAATGGTACATTCACATAATACTCGCATTCTAATTTTCATTTACTTCAAAGACAAAGTAGATTATCATGTATTGTAGATAAAAATTCCATAAGGAGTATGGCCTAGGTACCCTACATGTAATGGGATGGCCCGGCCTGGATAGGTTACTTCTTCGGAAGACTTCGCCTTCGCATAACCAAACATACACACACGACACCATTACCATTAGTAATTACAGCAAATTTGTTCACGTATGGGACTATCATCATGCAAAAGAACGATTGTTTATCTGAGAATAAAAGTAACAGCGTGGGACTGGCTGTGTAAAAGAAATCATAAACGTAAAATCGAGGAACACAAAGCTTATATAAGTAAATTTCAATATCTTTTTAATTGAATAAAACAGCTAAAAGGCTGAGAATTTATCACCTCTTGGATTGACAGACGACGAAACATGATTCCTCCTCAGTTGTAAAACCTGAAGATACCGAATATATTTTTTCAGGTCGATGAAATAGATGCATAATTAGAGTTTCCAATTTCAACCATCCCTTGCATCAATTGCCCGATAACACTGTTTTGTTGGAAAATTTTGGAGGTAAGAAATTCTAAATGGTTTTAGAATCTAAATAAATTTATCATACGGTATTTTGAAACGCAAATGTCCAATGTAATTATTGGGGTCCTACCAATCCCCAAGGATCACTACTAAGCACTGCGAAGCACTGCGAAGCACACTACGAAGCACTACGAAACCCCTACGAAGCACTGCGAAGAGCACGTCTTCGTAGTACTACGAAGCACTACGAAGACGAAGAGTGCACTGCGAAGAGCGCCCTGTACTAAAAAATCGCCTTAATGCGCACACGTAGAGGTAGACTATGGTAGCTGCCAAACATCCATCCAATTCGATCATGATCGATGTCAGAGCATTTCTCGTTTGAGACTCTGAGAATATATATTTTTATGCATGGATGCCATGGATGTAATGATCGATTATAATAATCACGGGAGTGCCAAAATAGCTTGGGCTTGATAGGATTACATTGATAAAACGGATAAAATCATACATTTCCCTTTGCTTGGACATAGCCCGCCCTAGAGTACCTGCATAAAGAGAGTAGCGACCTGTTGTGCACAAATGGATACAAAATGGCGACAGCTGGTTTAAGTTATCCAGGAATGCTGAGTTCAACAATGCGCTAAACTATGACTGAACCTCTTTGAGCATTCAATGGTTTAAATTCCTTCCGCCATTTTGTATCCATTTTGTGAACAATAGATGTCGCAACTCTCTCTATCGAGGGGACTATATAGCCCCCCCCCCCCCCCCCCCCCCTCGTAATATACCCACTATCCTACAGGGTATGCTATAGTATTAGGGATCATCAACGACATTTATTGGGACAATATTACAAATCATTGTGAATCCTAAATTCATCTGCAGGTAAGATGAACGCATACTGTGGTGGCGTCATTTATTACAATTATTCAAAATTCAAAATGTATAGGACTCAGGGGCGGATCTACCTTTTTGCTAAGAGGGGGGGGGGGACCCAATGACGATGCGGTCCGGGGGCAGCCCGGGGGGGGGGGGGGGGGTGGGGGTTATACCCCTACCCCCCCCCCCCCCCCACCCCCCCTCTAGATCCGCACTGGGACTGATGTATGGTTCGTATCACCAGGTTCCATAGTATCACTGACCTCCAGTTCGTATTTATACAGAGCGTATCAAAAAAAGCGTTTTTTCAAAATTAGATTTTTATATAATACGAAGATTTTTTCATATCAATGGATGCCTAAAAGTTTCATCTATCTACCACGAACAAAACAAATTTTCGTTCACGCATGGGCGATCAATGACTGTTGGTGTACAGAGTGTGAACAATTACTTGCGCCTAATTGAAAGAAGAGGGACAATTAAACCAGCAGTGCGAGTAAGTACCCCCATTCAAACAAATTGCTCTTTTTTGCATGAATTTAGGATTATGTTATTATAAAAGGTTTGCCTGGTGGGGGGGGGGGGGGGGGTGTGAGGGGATCAACCCCACCCTCTTTGACCCAACAAATGACCTTTTCAACTCCTTGGACCTCCATTTGAGTCTTTTGAGCCATTTTGAGCCTTTTTGAACCTTTTGGAGGGTTTCCGTAAGTCTTTGGTAGCTCCAAGTCTATACGTATTTTGTAGTTTTAGTCTGCTCCTTATTCCCCTTAACTCCCGTTTCAGGGTTTTTGTAGCTCCAAAGACCCTATATTTTTGTGCTTGTAGTCGGCTCTTCAGACCCCCATTTCAGAGTTCCATGAGGCACACCCCGTCAACAAATAATTTGTGTGCCCCCCCCCCCCCCCCCCCGGGCTAGGCTCAACGTTCAGTGGGTCGGGAAAATTTCCCACGCGCACTGGCAGGACGTGTTCAGCGACGACAATAGTGTACTTTTTTTTTATCAAAACCGTTAGTTAACGTTTTGAAATAATGATTTTTCAATGATAATTATCTTCATACTAAAGGGACGGCAGAAGAGAAACGAGGAAGCTCCTAGTATGGTTCGTGGAGTTAGACACTTTGCCTGGATCACTTTAATTTTAATGTTTACTTATTATATATTTATTGAACCCCAAATATTCGGGGACGGGGGGATCACAATACAGCTAGTCCACACGCCCCCCCCCCCCCCCCAGTGATCGACGCCCAGTGGCACGACAATTGTTGGAGGGCACACTTTATGTATTTCTTTGTTTTTGCCAAAAATGGCCCCTTATGTTTTCTATTGTTTTTTTTTTGTAGCTACGCCACTGTCGACGTCTCCTGATTACAATGATTTAACAAAGTTGTAAAAATCCTAAATTCTAGCGCGGTTATCGATCCTCGTCTGATCGATCATGAATTGCGAATTGTGTTGTCTTGCAGCTACCGTACCTCATCTACCTCTACATGAGCTCCTTTAGCAATTGTTTTGCTCTTCGTAGTGCTTAGTAGTGCTTAGTAGTGAATTCGTAGTGCTTCGTAGTGCTTCGCGGTGTCCGCGGTGATTGGTAGGACCGAATTATTGTATCTGTATTGGCCTAGAATAATTTATTTGGAATGTTCAGAATTTCCTCATTTGTATGATTGAACGGATTGAATGGAAGAATTTATTATGTCGGGTGTAATTAAATGTTGATGCTTAAAGGTATAGTTCAGTATTGGTTAAACTTAACTTTAGTAACCAAAACCCGCACCATTACGGTACAAAGTAATAGTTATAATTTCACCATGCTCGAAAA